>BGNK01001979.1:0-33803 GCA_003297005.1 Symbiodinium sp. clade A Y106
TTGAAATAATTGAAATCGGCCTTGCTGATTTCAATTATTTCAATTATTTAAATTATCTTTCCTTTAGAGTAGAAGAAATAGGGCGTCAAATAGACCCTAGAGGGATCTCTCTCATACATGTATATGCAATGTATGGAGGAGACTTTAGAAGAAGTTTTCACTGCCAGGAGCTACACGGAGCACGTCACTTTTGACGCCGCTTCTGGACTTCAAGTTCACCCCAGCAACCTTTGAGCAAGACTTTAACGTTTGGGAAACAATCAAGACAAGGTACGAGCGACAGTCGGGTCAACCTTTGCCTGATGGTGTACTTGTAGCAACTTTGCTGAACAAGACAAAAGGAGCTTTGCAACAACACCTTAGGTTGAATGCCCGAACTTTGCAGACGTACACACAGGTACGCGAGGTTATCCTTGAGTATCATAGATCGAGACTTTTGATGAACCCAGTTGCACAAACTTCGGTGAATGCAGCTTTTGCAGGTGGAGCTTCGGCTCCCATGGACATTGGTGCTTTAGCAGCAGCTTTGTGGAAAGGAAAACGAAAAGGAAAAGGAAAAGGGATGAAAGGAAAAGGAAAAGGAAAGGACTTTTCGAAGTCATCCGGAAAAGGAAGTCAGCATTGGAACTTTATGAAAGGAAAAGAAAAAGGGAAAGGAAAAGGAAAGCCAACTTCTAGTAAGACAGGACACTTTGCAAGCAACTGCCCCAACTACCGTGTCTCAGCTGTTGAAGAGGACCAACTTTGGAACGACGACCAAGGCGATTGGTCTCACTTTGGTGAGGTTGATGATTGGTCCGACTGGACCGAATGGGCCGTGAACGCAGTCACGGAACTTTTACGACACGAGTAGCTGGGATCAGACTTGGGATGATTCACTTTGGTCCTGGGACTCTTGGGATTCCTGGGATCCTTGTGGTTGGTCTGCGGACTTTCCTTCGGAACCTTGGCCTGCAGAGGCCGCTCCTTCGGCGAAGGCCGAAACTTTGCAGAAGCCTAAGGAGGAGGCTTCGTCGTCAAGCCGCGCGGCAACTTTGCCCGTGTCTGCTGTGACTGTGGAAGGACCACCAGGACTTTCGGTTCCCAAAGCCAAGCCTAGGGCTAAGGCAAGCCTCAGCCCGAGCACTTTGCTCATGTCGGCTGTCGTTTTGGGCAACTTTGGTTTGGGAAACACTTTGAACGTAGAAGGGATGACGAGTGGAGTTGTAGACTTCAGCTTTGGTGGTTTCGGTGAGTCTTCAGACATTGCACCTCATGCCTGGGTGGCCCCGCTTGAGACTTTCTCCTTGAATGGTCGCACGGATGAGAACCAACAACTTTTTAGTGTTGGTAATCTCGGTCTTGAGAACTTGAATACGACTTTCAAGGACGTTGCTTTGGAAGAGCATCTGGTGGCATCTACTTTGGAGGATACGGACCCCTGGATACTTTTCGATTCAGGAACTGCCACGCATTGCTGTCCGAAGGACTTTGCTTCGGAGTGGCCACTTTTGCCACTCACAGGTAGGGCTCCACCTTTGAGGAGCATTTCAGGTCAGCCTTTGACGGTCTTTGGAAGGAGACTGTGAAGGTTGACTTTGAGGGCCAGCCCTGCTTCCTGCACTTTTACGTCTGCGACGTTCCCTACTGTGTGGTTTCTGTTGGCAGACTTTTGAGGTCAGGATTTGATGTGAGTCTTTCGTCTAAGAAACCGAACAAACTTTCGACGCCTGATGGACACGAGGTTCCCATCATTAGGCATGGCTCACTTCTTTTCTTGAGGCCCACCTTGGCACCTTTCAACAAGGAAGAGTTTGAGGTTGTGTGCAACACTTTTCACAACACGAGCGCACAAGGTACCATGGTGGCCCTAGTTTTCCGACCTTTGGTCCAGTATCATGTTGATAAGTGGGAGCTCTCGGGTAACACTTTGACCCTCATACACAAAAGAGCGAGAGCTACTTTCTTTCTCCCGAAGGGACTAAGGATCGCGAGGTAGACTTGAAGGACTTGTCTGATGAGCGCGTAACCTACTTTGAGTACGCCGACGGTAGAAAAGAAACTTTGACAGACAACTGGCGTATGGCAGAGAATCCTAAAGGACCTTCCCCCGAACGCTATGTTGGTAGGACTGTTTTCAAACTTTCCTCCAAACCCACTGGCCGCGAGCTGGTTGGGAAACAGACCACTTTACCTGAACCAACCCCTCTGAAACCAAAACCGCAACCACAACCACAAGAACTTTCGGTAGAGGTCCCACAACCACTTTTCAAGCAGCCCCAGAAAGGCCTCAAGGAGCAAAGCACCGAGGACACTTTTCGTCTGCGCTTGGAGCAGACTTCGTCAGGAACTGTGGAAGACTTCAAGAAGGCTTTGCTTGAGCAACTTTTGGAGAAGGAGTACACGCACGACTTGTGGCTTGACTTTCCGTCTTGTTGGGTGCGTGTCCACTACGAGTCGAGAAGCACACTTCTTGTGCCAGAAGACTCTCACTTTGAAGAGCAGCTTGGAAATTGTCACATGACTTTGGTTGTGCGCCCTGAGACCGACGCAGCGCCCTTTTGGCACGCCGACGTTTGGCGCAAGCACGGCGCTACTTTGGTCAGCGCACCTTTTGTCGGCGCTACTTGCTTTGAGAAGGCAGACTTGCAACTTGTTGAGTGTGAGCCAGAAGCTCCTGACTACGTTGCGCGTCGCCCGCGTGGCNGTCAGCGCACCTTTTGTCGGCGCTACTTGCTTTGAGAAGGCAGACTTGCAACTTGTTGAGTGTGAGCCAGAAGCTCCTGACTACGTTGCGCGTCGCCCGCGTGGCCTGAAGCAGCCCGGTGAGCCAACTTTGACGGAGCGGCTTGAGCACGAACTTACGCACTTGCCTTTCAAACCTTGGTGTGAAGTTTGCGTGCGTGCTAAGAGCAAACAGGCCAAGAGTCGCAGACTTTCCCTGAAGCAGCCTGTGCTGCAGATGGACTTTAGCTTTCTTGGCGACAAGCCTGGCGAGGAACAGATCACGATCTTAAACTGTGTCGATGTTCTTTCGGGCATGGCACTTTCGGTTGTGATTCCCACCAAGGCACGCACACCTTACGGCTGAGTTGCGACGCTTTGTGCTTGAGACCGGTCGAACTTTTGGCGTGTTGCAATGTGACCCTGAGCCCGCCCTCCGCGCCATTGCAACTTCAGTGACCGGTGAGGTCGGAGGCTCACTTTTCGTTCGACTCCTGTCGGATGGAAGCAAGCGCAAGGCACTGTGGGTAACATGCAGGCCACTTTGTACGGACAGATCAAGGCTTTGCGCCTTGAGATCCTTGAGCGCTATATGACGTTGACCTTTCGGTGCACTCTGCACTTTTCACTTGGTTGGTGCATCATGCGCAGTGGCTTGTGAACCGTTACCTTTGCAACGCGGAAGGCACAACAGCTTTCGAGCGGCGCTGGCGCAAGAAGTACGCTGGCTTTCTTTGTCGCTTTGGTGAAACTGTGCTTTTCCGCAAGCCTCACCCCGTGAAGGGTCGTGCAGCTTTTAATTTTGTGCCTGGAGTTTGGCTGGGCAAGGACACTGAGTCAGATCAGCACTTTGTTGCTGACGCCACCGGCGTTAAGACGCGCAGTGTCAAACGCCACCCGCCCTCCCGGCAAGCTGACTTGGCACTTTTGCAGTCGATCTCCGCGCGTCCTTGGCGAAGGCTGAGACGGACACTTTTGTCTTTCCTCAAGCCAAGCGGTCCGAGGAGGCGACAGCGGTAGACCCTTGATTGGGCTCCGTAGCCGGACTCGAAGAAGCTGGGTTGGTGGGGACGACGTTCCCTGTCAGGTCGTCGATTGGTGCAGGTAGCGCTGGTCGTACTGCTTGCTGGGCGAGCGAAATTTTGAGGGTACCTACCGGAGAGGCCAGCTTGGTGCGACCTCGCTTATCCTTTCCCGCTGCTGGCTGGAGTTCTTCCAAGATGCGGCCGGCGAGACCTGGTACGGCAAAGGCGGCGTGCGACAGGAAGAAGGCCGGGATCTTGTGAGAATTTTGCCTGGTTTGTGCGAGCTGGAAGCCGGGCTCTAATCCAGCGAGTGAAGGCGAGAGCTCCGCCACATGGCTCAATAAGGCTTCCAGTTGGCTGAGGTTGGGGCGCCGGGGTAAGCCGACGATGTGAAGCCCTGCCGGCAAGCGCAACTTGGGCGAGGCCGCAAGGTGGCCGGTGGGGGAGGGCTAGCTGAGGTGGTGGGTGTTGCAGGCTCTCGCTTGGCCTTGCCTTTGGGGGTCGTCCCAGCAGATGCCGCATTTGACCGAAATACCAGTGCTCCGAGAAGCGTGACCACCATAGGGCGGGCGAGCCGCCCTCTTTGGCGTCAGTCCTGGTTTGGAAGGAGTGGCCATGGTATTCGGCGTCCGGCGGACACTGCGCGAGCGAGAGGGGCCACGACCTCCACGCGGAAGCGAAGTGCGAGACGATGGCAAACGTGGCCGTGCCGGAGGTGGACCGGAGCCAGCTCGAGCACGAGGTGAAGGAGTACCACCAGCGATGCCACGATTGGTGCTGGCAAGTGTAGCTGCACCACTGGCTCCCATAGCGAGTCTGGGAGGTGCCGGGCGATAGCGGTCGGGATCAGCACGCACCGGGAGAGTATGCGGGGCAGGACGAGCACGAGCAGAAGGATGCCCAATGTGGGCGCTGGCCAAAGCCGCTCGTGGTACTCTACAAACCCGAGCACGCTGAGGACGAACACGGAGGGGACTGCGGCCGTCCGCACCGCATCCCACTGGCCGTGGGCTGTACCCTGCGTTGCCAGGCTCCCATAGTGAAGGAGCCCGAACCGGCCAGCGTGGAGGGNAACACGGAGGGGACTGCGGCCGTCCGCACCGCATCCCACTGGCCGTGGGCTGTACCCTGCGTTGCCAGGCTCCCATAGTGAAGGAGCCCGAACCGGCCAGCGTGGAGGGCGAGGAGGTCGTGCTGGCGTTGAAGATGTCAGAACCTGCGGAGCTGCCAGAGGCGCCGACGCGCCAGTAGATGGAAGGCCGGCATCCGCCTCCGCAAGGCCGGCCGGAGGGAGCAGCGCATGAATGCTGCGTTCGGCAAGTAACCCCATGCGCACCGCGCGGCGGGCATCCGCTTGCCAAGATGGGTCCATGGCACGTGGCGAAGCCGACGAGAAGTGAAAACGCAAGGCAATGTATCCTAGACTTGAGAAGGAGAGCGGATCCCGGTATGTGGGTTTGCAATACAAGCTCCAGACAAAAATGCGGCACAGCGGACAAGATGTGCAAGTCCGATCAAGACGAGACGACGGACCTGACAGGACAACGGGGCGAGGAGGAGGCAGGGGAGGAGGAGGGGCAGGGGCACGAGCGAGCATGGAAATAGGGCGGGACGTACGGAGGCCAACTGAGTGAGCTAGCGAGCTGAGGAGGAGGGCGCAACGATAAAGAATGAGGTGTGGNAGGGGAGGAGGAGGGGCAGGGGCACGAGCGAGCATGGAAATAGGGCGGGACGTACGGAGGCCAACTGAGTGAGCTAGCGAGCTGAGGAGGAGGGCGCAACGATAAAGAATGAGGTGTGGCACTGTCGCCCTGACGGAAGGAATACGGGCGAGGGGGGGTGCTCATCGGCGAAAGATGCCTTAGTGCCGCCCCCGGTGTCCCGCCCACCTCGGCAAGACCCCGTATGACCTTGTACAAACCGTCAGAACCGGGGGGAAGCACCTTTTGAAGTACCTCTCAGGAACCAAGGACTTTTCCCAGAAACTTCAACCAACACTTTCCCTTGCACCGCAACACAAAGCAATAGACATCAACATTTACGTTGTTAGTGACTGGGCTGGGTGTCACGATACCCGCCGGTCGACTTCAGGAGTCTCTTTGTTCGTGCTTGGTGCGAACATACTTTCGCACAGCAGGACCCAGGCCACTGTGGCCCTCTCTAGCGGAGAGGCAAAACTTTACGCGATTGGGTCTGGGACAGCAGACGCACTTTTCGTGAGATCCCTTGTTGAGGAGTCCAAGCTTTTTCAGAAAGCTAATCTTTGTGTTCTTACTGACAGTAATGTTGGTAAGAGTATAGCCTCACGTTTTGGCGCTAGCCGAAAAACCAAGCATGTAGAACTTCGGTACCTTTACGTTCAAGAACTTGTTGCGTCAGGTATTGTACGTATCAAGAAGGTGCTTGGGACTTTGAATCCGGCGTATATACTTACAAAGTATATCGCAAAGGATACTTTGCACCGCCACCTTCCTACTTCTGGGTTTGAGGTTTAGCCACCCGCCTTTTGTGGTTTGCGGTTTGCCACTTTTCCCCAGAAGATCCCAGACGAGAAAGAAGAGGACTTTGAGAGTTGAGAGAATCACGATCTTGCGGACATGTACTTTTTATGCTTGTGCGGACATGTACTTTTGCTTGCATGTGCAGTTCGATATGTCTTCGACTTTCCCTCGTCTTAGGAATTTTTCCGATTTTTCCGGAACCAACTTTGAAGATGAGTTTTCAGTTTTCCGTTTTCTCCGTTCCGAAAAGGAAGAAACTTTTACCGTGAAACCGTGATGGTGGATGACTTTTCCGATGATGATTTTCCGGTGCGAAGCACCACTTTGTCGTTAATGTACATATGTAAGCTCACTTGACTTTCCGTTCAGGGTGTTCAGTTTTGTCGTGGGTTTTGCTTTTAACTTTGCGCCTCTTGCTGCTTTGGCTTCGCCCGTCTCACTGCGACTTTGTCTTATGGATGGAACCGCAGATGGATGAAGAAACTTTTGAGAAGCTGCTGGACAGAGACCGAACTTTGATTCGGTTGCGCTATCTGTGCTCTTGGCGCACTTGGTTGCCCCTTCGGGGCTATCCAACTTTGAGCTGGTTGCTGAGGACTTTTACCCTGTCGTATGTGAGAGTACGCGGCAGACGCCTACCTCTCCGGATCGCGATGTGAACTTTTCTACATATAGTGTATTCTATGATCCGGAAGCTTTTATCACCTTGTTGAGGAATGGCAAACAGCGAGAACAGGTGTGGAAACTGTTGGAGATCCACCCACTTTGCTCGCACCAAGATTATGTGCCAGCAATGAGAGACATGTTGGTAACTTTATACCAAGGTGGCAAGGACCAGTATACACCGGCAGAGCTTGCATACCTTAGGGGCACTACTTTCCATTGGATGTACGTGGAGAGGTGCTTACAAGGAGTACTTTCAACTTTGTACCCGAGTGTATTTCATGGATTCTACATATGGGTTACTTTGCCACTTGATCTCATGAATGCAAAGATCTCGGAACTTTCCACAACAGATGCTATGTACCTGTCCGGTTCCGATGCTGTCTGGAGCGGAGGCGTCCTGGACTTTGCTTTCTCGCCTCGCTCAGCAATGCTACTTTTTACATATGGGCTGAGAAATCAGGACCGACGACAGAGCAACACACTGGTGTTGGTCAACTTTGTACCGTTGGCTTTCGACCTAGCCTTCAGTACTTTGACAAGGTTGTCAATGCTTTTGGTGTCCGCAACTGTCGGAACCTTGATTACTTTATATCGGCTCCCACTGGTGAAAGTATTGCTTTGCATTTGACATCGGTCGAGTCACGCAGCATGGCACAGACCACTGTACTTTTGATTCACCCTGTTGAGGATGGCAGTGTTTTCTGCGATGCCCTCAACACTTTTAGATCAAGGTGGGACAACCTGGTGTCGACTTTGGTCACTTTACCAAGCAGCAAATGATATCAGATGCAGTGACGCTGTACCTCGGCAACTTTTCCAGATGCTAGGAGACCGCGCTTCTGAGTACCCCTTTTCGAGTCCACTTTTCGCCTTTTGGGTTAGGCCATACTTTGCTGATCGCTGCACTTTGCTGTGCCGATCCCATGCTGCACTTTGATGTGCTATGGAAGCACACGACACTTTTGGGCACAACGATGGCAACTTTGTCGCTGCACTTCAATGGGCCGATACCACGAGCACAACGAACTTTTCAGGACGCAACTTTGGATGCTGTATGCGTCCAGCTTCTCTCCGATCTTTGCAGGCAACTTTTGACGTTGTAGATATGAGACGTTGTTGCAACTTTCTTCAGCCGGCTGCACAAAACTTTCTGCGTGAGCCTTACGCATGTATAGACGTGTATACTTTACGAGAATAAAGTACGTAACTTTAATCTCGAGGAGGCGTGTGAAAAAAACACGTCCCCAGATCCCCCAGAGACTTTGCCAACACCTTGTTGGCTCAAGACACACTTTGCTGTGCAGAGAGAAAGCCGCCTCTGAACTTCAGGGTTTACTTTGTGCCGCAGTCGAGTGAGCAGGCAAGCTGCTACTTTAGGGTAGTTTGTTGTGCATTCTGGGACGTTGTACTTCCGCAGGTGTGGATAGGGGAGAATCCGCTCCTTTGCTGCTTGCACCTCCTGAGACAGTAAGTGCCACTGACGTGTGCAGAACAACTGTGCAGGGGTTGTTAGACGAATGGCATGAACAAGATGCCATGCCTGCGGTAACCTGCTTGCCGCGAGCTTTGACTGGCCAAGCTGGCAGGTTCGACTTTGATGAACAACAACCTAGGGCCTTGAAGCGAAGATTCGTGGTTCGTCCTGAATTCGCTTATTTAGGTTCCCGTTCAGTGATGAACTGTTGCACATCCGTAAAACCTGCTACCAGCTCAGTGCGGTGATCGTGCGTATAGGAGACAGCCCTGACACCGGTCACTATCTGGCTATGCTGTATGATGTTATTGATCATCAGATTTTCCGTGCTGATAATTGGAGCTGTGCTGAGGGCATCTCCGATTCGGTCGCGGGGGGCTACTATCGGGATACTGATTTGCCAGATGTGACTGATCCGTGTTCTGCTTTCGGGCATGACACTCGTGCCGAGGACGCAGCACTCTTTCCTGGTGAGAGGGGTGTGTAATTGCACCGCTCTGAAGCTGCCAGGCCAATGGCTTGCCCTTCACGGCCGTTCGCCGAAGCTCGACTTCTGTAACGAGGAAAGGCATGTATGTGCGTACGTTTACCCCATGGATCCACCTTTTTGGGCCTCATTTGCGCGCAGCTTGTCTTCAAGGGCTTCGGGTTAGCGGAAAGGGTTTAGGGAAGCCTTTGCAAGCGTAGCTGAAAAAGCAAAGCCGAGAAAACCAAACCGCAGGTATGCGCACTTTGTATTCAATGGCCATGGGTTAGGGGAAAAGGTTTATGGAAGCCCTTGCGAGGTGAACTGAGAAAAAACCGAACCGAAAAACCTAGCGGAAAAAAACAAGCTGAAAAACCCGAACCGAACAAACCTATCTGAACAAAATTGAAAACACCCTGGATTCTGGAGCTTTTTCAAAGGGAAACCGGGACAAGACTCTCCCATTTTCGTGTTATTTCAGTTTGGTTTTTTCGAACAGACTTTTTGGTTAGGCTTTCTCAATTAAGTTTCTCGGTTAGCACCCTAACCCAGATCCTTTGAAGACAGACAGTATCATGCCGTTCTCCGGCGTGTACCTGAGCCTAAAAGGTGGATGCAGAGGGGTCTGATGCCCTTTACGAGATGTTTTGTTTTTTGAAATTGAATTTGGGTGAATTTAGCATAATTCGAGCTGCTGGTTAGTCGTTTAATCAGAATGTAAGTCGCTTGAAACATGATACTGGCTAACAGATACTGGCTGACGCTTGATCAGCAAATGACAAGTTTTGGGAAACATGTAATCGGCATTTCAATATCAAAATTATATCTAATCCAGTCATATTACAGCTGCTTACTTCGGTTGATACTTACTTGATGCTCAGCATTGGGCTATGCAGCTATGTTTAGTTACTGGTTTAGCAAGAACAGGAAAGTCGGTCAGCATTCACCTAGTAGCTACTGAACACTTGATGTTCATATTTGTATGCGCATGTCTATATAAATACATATGTATATATATATATCTGTATGTATGTATGTACGTATGTATGTATCAACAGTGTAATTTGTATGCGCGTCATAAGTCTTTGTGCGCAAATGACTCCTTATGCAGCTCATATGTAGTGGGTGTTCAGTGCATATTCAATCATCTGGAATGGATATGTATCAGACTTGTCAATATTTGTAGTTATCAGAACCCGTCAACATTAGTGTGCTCTTCAAAAAATGACATCAACGATATGTGTGGAGCATCTACACCATGTTTTTCGAGTAGTCTTTCGGGTTTCACTATTGTACGCTTGTGTTATACAAGCTGAATAACCGTTGAATAATGGACGAACCAATGTAGCATTCACATAAATTTTGAGGTGTGCTTCACGGTCACAGGTTGGTAAGTAGCTCTTACATACATATTTGAGTTCAATACGCGATGTTCAGGCTTGCGCTCTATGCGCTCGAATTGTTTCTGATCTCCAAGCGGAAGCACGTGAATATCTAGTAACACGTACATATGTGCATCACAACAGTGCCACACGAGCGAGATTTAGGCAGGTGCCCAAACACGATGAACCTTTCTTCCAATACTGAGACATGAAATTACTCTTCGAATACGAAATAGCAGGCATTATGCTGGTAACTCCTGCGTTCGTGCGTCAGATGCTCATTCGAGGAAATGCTGTCACTGCATGTATGTGAGGCTTTGTATGTCCTCTCGAAGCACGCTCGTGCTCGGCGTCCTTATACATGCTTAAGCCTGCATTGGAAGGAGAGCACGCTGCAGGCTGCGTGGTAGGTCCATTGGGAAGGGAAATGGAGGATCCTTGCAAAAGGGTAGCAGAAAATACATACACATATATACACATGCATTGACATTTTTTCGAAAGGCGAAAGACAAGAGTCAAACCCTTTGTCCAGAAAGATGGCATCCTGTTCGATCTGAACATTGAAACACACAAGGCGTGTCAACTTGCTGTCCAGCTGCTGCCAGCCCGTACCTGGACATGTTCAAAAGGTTGCCGCTATGTGCAGCTGCTTCCAGCCAAGACAACACAAGCGCGCCTGCACGGTAATGAAAGCGCTGCCGGCTGCCGCACAGCGCCAGTGCTGGCTTTGCCTTGAAAGATCGCTCAGGTGGAGGTCTGGAAGTGGGCATCTGATGCCTTGCTCCTTTAGTCTTTGGGTGGCTCTGCCTCTTCGAACGGCCATTCCACCACTCCCGCTTTGGCGCATGCGCATTTTGGGCAAGAGTCGCCTTGTTTCCACTCTCCAGCACCTGCCTCATCAGTCGGGAAGGCAGAAGGCATTTCAACTTCCAGCACTTCGGCGCTTTGCAACTTGATGAATGGTGCTAGCGCCGCAGTGCCCTGCACGCTATCGAAATGGCTAAGGTCCTAGCATTGCCCCACTTTGAGGCTCCTCGGGGGTCGAAATCCCACCTTCTGTTGTACTTCGGAAGCTCGAAATGCCCTCGCTACAGACGTACATGGTCGTCACGTGCTCCCTCCGCAGTTCTTGCTCGCATCTTGGACTCATGGGCTGGTTTTGGAGCTTGGAGCACTCCGGCTGCTTCTGGAATTGTTCCCTGGACTGCAAGGTGGTCTGTCTGGGGGGCATTTCTTGTGTTGGTGCGCATATTACTGTATTTTTTTCTGGGCGCAACAATGTTGCAACTGCTACAAACATCGGATGCGCGTGGGACTCGCGCAGCGAAGACTGCACATTGAGCGCACACTTCACAGTTGGCACCCACTCAAGGCCGTTCGTGCCTGTGACTTATGGGTTCAGGGTCCTGGGTCGGATGGCTTAGGCTGGAGCAGACAAAAAGACATTTTCCTATCATTCGGCTCCGAACAAATGCTACAGGCTGCCTTTTGCAGCCTTATGGCGCCTTTACCCATGGAATCAAGAGAGTGGTAGTGGTAGTGGTGGTGGTGCTAAGAGTAGTAGTAATAGTAGTAGTAGTAGTAGTAGTAGAAGTAGAAGTAGTAGTAGTAGTAGTAGTCGTAATAGCAATAGTAATAGCAATAGTCATAGACATAGTAATAGCAATAGGAATAGTAATAGTAATAGTAGTAGGTAGTTAGGTAATTAGGTAGTTAGGTAGTAGGCAGTGGACAGTAGGCAGTAGTAGTAGTAGCAGTAGTACCACTGCTACTGCCACTACTAGTAATCATAGTGGTACTCGCACAGAGTGCCGGCAAAGTGGAACCGTCGGGGCGGGGGCGAGAGCAACATGACTGGTCATCTTGGTCATCTTGCTTCACCGGCAAGATCAGGGGAGATCAAGATTGCCGGTCTTGGTAATCTTGGGGGCAATCTTGCAATCTTGGTTTTCTTGCACCACTTGCACCCCTTGATTTGCTAGCACCACACAAGCATCAAGATTGCCAAGAATAACAAGATCATCCCTCACCCCTCCCACCAGGGCTGCACCTGTCCGCAAAGATGCGCCCCCAGGGCGCCCCTGAAACCACTGATACTGAGACTACTACTACTACTACTACTACTACTACTACTACGAACAACAGTATTAACAGCTGTACTAAAACTACTAGTGCTTGTCCTAGTACCAACTACTAACCCAAACCCTTAAAACCGATGCGTGCGCCGGGCGCGTGTAACACTAATACTGATGCTAACTACTATAACCCTAATTACCACTAAACCAATGTGCGCTCTGGGCGCGCGTAGCACTAATAGCAACTGCCAACTAACTACTAACCCTAAATCCATACACCGATGCGCGCGCCGGGCACACATAACACCAATACTGTACTAATAGTAATACTGTTACTATTACTGATACTACTACTAATACTAAAAACTAAATACTGAAGACTAAATACTACTACCTATACCTAGCACTAATGACTAACTACTATACCCTAAACACCTGATCCAATGCGAGCGACGGGCGCACCGTAACTCCAAACCCTGGAACCATATGATACGAATACAAATACTAATACTAGCTACGACGAGGCCTAAGCCCCTACACCGATGCACGCGCCAGGCGCTCGTAACACTAATACTAATTCGAATACTGCTACTATTACAAATGCTAACTACTACCCTCTATACTAACCCTAAACCCCTAAACGGATGCGCATGCGCCCCGGGCGCGCAGTGCTAAGGAGGAGGGGCCGGGGGGGTGGTAATCTTGGTGATCTTGATGTTCCTGTGGTGCAAAGGCGGTGCGCCAGTGGTGCAATGCGGTGCAAGTCGCGCAAGATTACCAAGATGAAGCACGACCAAGATGACAAGATTACCAGTCATCTTGCCCCCCAAGATGACCAAGAGATAAGCAATATGACCAAGATTACCAAGATTAACTTAGCGGTTCCACTTTGCCGGCTAGTACTCGTGGTACGAGAGCAGGAGCAGTAGCGGCAGTGCACCAACTGAATCCCGGACACCAATTAAAGAACGACACAACGAACACACAGTGGTGAACAAATAGGTCCAGGCCATACATTTGATATCACTCGCAAGGACAAGAAGCCTTTTCCGTGAGGCATGTGACGCAGGTGGCGCTGGTCGGCGAGGCGGTGGCAACCTGGTCACTAACCAACAGGGGTCATTTTAAGAACGGGGACGGGCCACAGGGACTAGGACGAAAGCTAGTGCAGTGACCCTGGAGAGCTAGGCAGACCCAAATGTCATGCTTATGGGCAGGCAGGCAGTGACCAGCAGGAAATTCCCAAACGCAGACACGATTAGCTTACTCAGCTGGTACATACAATGACTTGTGGCGATGCTGGGTCGCTTCCTCGACTGAGGCAAAGAACCCTTGAATCTCAGGAACCGCATGTCTAGTGAAACTTGTTGAGTCTGGTCTGCGGGAGATGAAGCAAGCCGCAAAGACTCATAGCTTCTGCGTGATGCACTGTACTCTTGACACAAAGCAGAACTTTCCAGATGAAACACGATGCGAGCAACTGTTGAGGGCTGAAGCCAGAGACGGAATCTGAGAGGAGTTGAATTGCACAGTGTCGTGGGACAAGCGTGGTTTGCGTGTACGACACCCAGAACATGGAGAACTGGTTACTCATGTGTCCGGCTCTTGTCCCTTTATCGGGGAAACGAGGGCACTTGAGCTCATCAGTGAGATTGAGACACGCAAGCTTGAGCAACTCAAGGTCAACACCCTGGAGGCGCAGATGAAAGTCCTGGGTTTGAAGACTGAGATTACCTTTGAAACCAAGCTTTTGGAGTACCGAAGAACAGGGCGACGGGCTGATCCTTTGAAAGCTGCCTTTTGTTTGAACACTCGCGCGGGTGCCCCTGCCCCCCCTCCATACCGATTGGCGTGTGGCTCACTCATCTGCCGCGCTCCCTCCCGCACCCCAGGATGGAAGCAAACATTTGGGCAGGTAACTCCACTGGCCCTTTGAGGCTGGCTTTCGTGACAAAGCTGTGTTGAAGTATCGACAAGCCTGGTGCGTCACGGACGCAACTGGGCCATTCCAAACTTGAAATGTTGTTGCACTGTACATGACCATCCCGGACAGCAGTCTGTGCGCATTGTGCTGCCGAGGCACGCAGGCTGCCATGCTTCGTGCACGGAGTACTGTGCTGCATTCATGCGGGGCTGTCTCAACTGTTCGAAGTAGTCTCGGCCATGGATTGCCTGGTTAGATTGAAGTGCTTCTAAGAGAAGGCAGTCGTGTTTGATTCTGGTTTCAATCATTGGGTCTGGGACGCGGTAGCTACACTGTAAAAAGGCTCTTGAGCTGAATAGCTCCACAAGCATGGAAATGCATGGAACATTCTGACTCGCTCCCTAGGACTTCCTCTTCGAGCCCTGGGATGCCTTTTCGCCGGCCGCAAGGGCTTGGCTTGCGGGACCTGGCGCTTTCACCTTCCCGCAGTGAAACGTGAGCTGGCTAAAACCAACAATCAATCTGCATGGGATTTTCCGCTACTGCAAACAAAAACTTTGTAGATATCAGAATGCATCAGATCTTCTGCAGATGACGTAGCTAGGCTGGCACAGAAACTGGCCCACTTTGGACGCCGTGCCAAGCGAGATCGGATTCATCGATTCTGGTTTAAGATGAAGGCAGTCTACCACCAAATCCGGGCCGCAAGAACGGAAAAGAGTCTGCCTCGGCCCTGTCTAAAAGCCTCGTCAATGTGGAGCGGGCTGCCAGATTGTGGTAAAGTGCAGAAAAGTGCTAGACCCATCAGGGTGCCTTTCTTGAAGCCTCTGCACGCTGCTTGAGCTGGTTGCCACATACAACTGCAGCCAGTGCTAAGTTGCATGAGCTTCCGCATGATCATGACGCAAGCATCCGGTAGACTTGTGTGCTTGCTTTGTCCAGCTTTGTCTAAGTTCCCGGCACATTCTCTACGAGGGCTTCAGGTCTCCAGACTTTTTGCATCTCCGGGCCTGAACAAGCGAGGAGGCGCTACTGGCTGCCAAGCCTGTCTGCTTAGTTACCATCATCATCGTCTTCCAGCAGTGTCAACCTCCACTGACATCTACCACAGCGTTATTCCTGAAACCTCTTCCTCCTCCTCCTCCCCTTCTGCTCTGATTCTGGCTGTTTTTCTTCTCCGGGCTACGGGTACTGCTGGACCCATTACTCAGGAAGCTTCAGTTTAGAACCACAAGACGTGCAAGCAGGATCCGGGCCCATGGGACGCGTGGGGTTGCGGGGCGCCCAAGCTCTGGCTCAGGCTGCCTGGCCGGCAAGGAATGATGAGAAAAAGTACAAGCAAGACAGTAAAGACAGCCTGTGCGTAGCATCATGATGCTGGCGACAGGACTGCTAGACATCATCAGCCCCAGAGTTAGTGGTCGGATGTATGCTGGTTCAGTAAAGGCAGTTTCTCCGGTTCGGCAGTATGATGCACACAGGTCCACGGTTCACTCACCTGGTCCGGGACTTAGCCTCTCGGGCAGAGTCGAAGGACATTGCGCAATATCATGAATGCAAGTCTACCCAGAAGCACCTATGTGAGTGAAAGCGAAAGTGGCCCGTGCATTCGCATGCATATCGCATCATGTCGCTATATTGTGGAACTTAAAGCTTAGACACATGTGCGGTCTGTTCGCATGCATGCAGCCACGCAAGAACATGCACCCCATGCATGTACCTGTCTGAGTCTATCTCTCTGCAGATCCCTCCATCCCTTCATCAACTCATGTACATATCTGTCCGTCTACCTACCCTCCCTCAGCACCGGGATTGCAATACGAACTGCTCCCGGGCTGGAGCTTATACAGCATGTGTTTCCAGTTCTCTTCCACGAGTCCGAACACCAAACCTTGCTCATTGAGGTCTGCCACGCTGAAACACAATCGGGCACAGACCGCAGCCATGCCAGCAACGCCTAGGCCGGAAGTCATCAGTCCTGCCACGCAGATGTGATCAAATGGCGTGCGTGCACAAACAATCTCTTTCGCAACAGCTCGCTCCTGTCGAACTGGATCCGACGGTAGTGCTGGAGCCTCCGATGCACGGCGCTTAGATAGTTTTGCACAGGCTGGCTGCGTGCCGGCTGCTCCAATTACAGGACTTGTGGAAGCTCGCGCGGAATTTTTGTAGGATCTTGATGCGAACTACATGATCTGCAGAGTGCGGCGGGCCTTGGCCTTCTGGAGGGACCTTCAAAGGCAAAGCTCTGGCACTGAATTGACTTAAGCATTGTGCTCCCATGAGAATCTGGTTGCGCTTTCCGTACAAAGTCTCAGTAGCCTGCCTTGTGGACCGTCCGCTTCTGCTTTGGCAGCGGCTGCAGCCCTGTCAGATGATACCACATGCAACGGTGAGGCAGCCAAGGCGATTGGAGTGTCACAGCCCGTGAGGTGCACACACCGAGGTCAGATCTAGGCAGGTGCCAGTGTGGGTTGTCAGATCGCCGTGCTTTCGCGACACAGGACATCAGCGAATCGTCCAGCAGCAGCTGCAGCAATGCTCAAAATCAGCTTCCGTTCCGGCCTCCAGATCCTTCTATAGGTGGAAAGGTGAGATTCGTACCTGCTGCTTGCTAGCAACTGACAGTCCTCAGTTCACTCAGTCAGCCCCTGTATTATGTATCTAGTCACGTGTTTGCTGTAGAACCATGTATAGCTTTCTCCACTCTCCACAGCAGAACAACGGCTTTGTCTTCCCAGCTGCTGCCGGTCATGCTGCTTGCACGCTCCAGTGTAGAAATGCCGAATCCTGCTGGTGCACGAGTTTTGCAAATAGTAAACAGTTCTCGCCTGCGTGCGCTATCCGCTATCCCCAACACAAACAGTCGGTGTCCGGCATGCCTCCGCCAGCTGTAGAAGCCGCAAGGCCTGAACGGGAATACGCGCTGCGACGCTGTGGCCGGATCTGCAATGCGATGGATGTACGTACACTTTTGCAAGCACCAGCAGGGCTTTGTGGGCATCCTCTATCACAAACAGCGTTGCGACTGCAATTCTCGAACGTGCAGTCTCCTGTGCAGCCTGTACATCTGAAGAGGCCAAGCAAACGCAAAATCAGAGCCTCCAGTCGCACCAAAACCGCCTGAGCTTGGAGTTTCGATGTTTCAAGCAGAGCAGAATACAGGTGACCCGGTGTTCAGCCTGTGGAGCTCATCTGCACACCTCGCCGACCTGAGAGGCAGCGTGACAAGGGCCGAGGCTTTTCGGCAGGCTCACATTGATGGAAACTTGCCCTGCTTGGGCACTGAAGCTCCGGGCTTTACTACGACACAACATCTCCTGAAACGATCTTCTGTCACCTCTACCTGACTCTACCTCATCTAGCTCTACCTCAGAATGTGTTGACCTTCTGGATTCCTAACACTGAACCGGTGCAAGGCGGTTGACGCGGCTTTGCTGGAATCCCTGAGGTCGCTACTTCGATGACTGTCAGCGGCTCCTCGTGTCCTGGCGAGGCGGTAGTCTCATGTTATGCTGGCGAGCATCCAACATCACAGCATGCGCAAGGGGCAGTCGAACTTGACCAGATGCCACATCTTGCAAATCATCTGTTGTCAGCGCACTCCTTGAACTGGTGGATGCCTGGGCTTCAGGCCTCCGGAAACACCGATAATTGCAAGCATGTTGCATTGATCGTAAATGCAGTCGACGTTCATCGTGCTTTTGTGAGGGCCACGCGCTCTCCCGGCGGCACCGCTATCCCGGGGAGGCCTGGCAGCAAAGCGAAACAACTCTGCAAGGTCTTATATAGATCGAATAGGATGGCTGTGCCGTGCAGTCATGGGTGTGGTTATGGAGAACCATATGACGTAGTTCTAGCTCGCGGCAGTCCCAAGGCTTACTTAATCCGTACCATGACGCAGAAAGTCTTGCCGTGCTTAGCTGTAGCATCGCTTGAGGCAGGAACTTGGCATAGCATTCCAGGATCCATTCCTGTGTGAGCTTGCAAGCTGGGAATCATACCGAAGCTTCCGAGAACAACTGCATCGACATGAAATGAACTGCGGAATTTGATTAGATAGCCTGCCTCCCAAGGCCTGTGTGGAAGCACTCCTGTGTGCGAATTTCTGTGGACACTCTTTCGATTCCTGCTGCAGCGCGTCTTCAGGGCTGAAGCGCTCTCGCGCATCCCACTGCCTGGGAAACCGGTCTGCTCAGGGGACCCTGGACCTCTCGGCATGAAGTTACTCCCGACTCCCGATCGATCATGGGCCGCTTGTATCGAGCTTCGATTTTCGCAGCCCCCCCCTATGGCGCGGCTGGATACACCTGCCCAAAGGGTCCCAACCTCCAGGCATCCAGAGGTCAAAATCAGTCCGAATGAGAACTGGCAATAACAGGTGTCCGTGCAAGGACCACCCGAATGATACAACTTGCCATCCCAAGAAAGCCTTAGGAACACACAAGCAGCCGAGCAGGAAGTCCACGAACCTGGCGCGAAGCACGAACCCCTTCGAGGCTCTAGAAGTCCAACTGTTGTCTGAGCACAAAGCAAGATTCAGCGCTCGCCCGGCTTTCTCAAAATTTGGCAGCGTGACTTCCCCTCCGAGGTACGCAGGACCGACTGCAGCTCCTGGAATCGGGAGGTGCTTCAGGTTTGAAGGCTTGGACGGAGTCCTGCTGCTTGATGCCTAGGAGCAATGCAAGCAGGTCTACATGATTCATTGCACTGAAACATGTCGCCAACCGCGGCATATCGGCTTATAGACTAGTAATGTCCGGTTGAGATGATGCGTAAACATAGAGCCGTCTTTGGAGACCCTGGCGAGAGAATCCAACACGGGGCCTTCGCCCCAGGTCTTCGAAGCTTGCCCCGCGAGTTGGGAACCAAACGCGGGTTGCCATGGGGATCGAAAAACCTGCGTCGCAGCATCTTTACAAAGCAGATAGCAGATCGCAGCTTCATGTCCCATATGCCTTCTTTGGCCAGGCTGCAGCTTGGATCTAGATAGCGAGCAGATGCAACCATTGAAGAACAGCAAGGTGCCCATGCACTCTTTGGAGCTCGGGCGACGCAGAGTCACGAAAACGACAACCCGGCGTCCTTTGCACCGTGTTGGATAAAACCACTGAGGAGCTCTAAGGGCAAGCTTGCCTTGTCTGCGTCATTGGCAGAAACAGGCCAGGCCACAAACGCAGCACCAGAAAAAACTGCACCACACTGCAAGATCTCGTTCAAATTCCTCCTCGGCAGCCAGGAGTGAACAGAGTGTGCCAGTGCGCCCGGATGATTCTGCCTTACGCGCACCGTGTGCAACTGCCGACTTGCTGAAGCCAAGCAGCAGTGGTCCGTTCGCCTTGGGGCATCGAACACTTCTTCACATGTAGGCAGTGATGCTGATATGATACTGCGCAACCCTCGGCGGCCGATGCAGCTATGATTCACGATGGTTCTGGAGATGCCTGCTACAACGATCTCCTTTCGGAAGACTTGTCAGGTTGTAGTCAAGGACTTGTGAAGACTGTGGCTCTACTCTTTTTAGCTCTTCGTGCTTTGTCTCTGTCTGCTCAAAACTTACTCAAAACGGAACTTATTGTGAGAAACCAAGTTGCTTGGATTGGTCTCTGGCTGGTCGGCCGTGATCGTCGCGGCCGACGACGTCTTAGGTCCATTTGATGTTGATTTTCTGTCGACGTCTGTCTCAAGTGCAGGAAATAGAAGAACGATCCAACATTGGGGCTACACTTACTCCTTGATCACCTTTGCTGAAAGCAATGAAACGAGCACGCTTGGTTTGGACAGTCACCGCCGCCGATCGGATCAGCCGAAGCAGCCTGTGCAGAATAGCCTCGCCACCTGGCTGCGATGCAGAGAGTGCTCCATGGTTCCAGCTTGTGTATAGCAGCATAGCAGGCCTCTTCGTAGCCAGCAGGAAGTCCTTGGTCAGGGTGCAAACACGGACTATGCCGAACTACATGATCGCGACAGGAGAAACCTACTGGGCAATTTCAATCGTTCTCATATCTGACGGTATGAGCGTCTGAAAGCAAGAAGCAGAGGTGGAATGGATCAGGCCTCAGTTTCTCTCGTATTTTGTCCTGTCAGTCAGGTTACTCTTAACAGCTAATGTACATTCCGCGTTCTTAGGCCAAAGCTGACTGAGTCTGTGAGGTTTTTCTTTTCACGGCGTGCGAAGCCATCGCCACCTTGACGCAACAACGAAACGCTAGTTAAGAGTGTGTGCTCTTGATCGGCATGTCAGCCTTCTTGGCCTTGTTCATGAGGCTGTCTTGGAAAAGCTCCAACCTTGGATTTACCAAGGCCCTACAACGACGTATTCCTTGGCAATCACAAGGTACATGGAACAGTTCTGAGTAGGGCACCGCCTGTTCAGCAGGTAATGCTCCTAAGCACCGGACAGGGCAATAACGACTCAATGGAGCATGTCCATACCTTTGTCCGTGACAGAACTGCCTTCTCCATTGACAAGGCTCCAGAAATCACACCAACTACTATTTCGCTGCTAAAATGCAAGCAGAGACAAGCCACATCGTCTTCGGAAGATGCATCATCCGATCCGACAGCCTGGCAAATCGCAAAGACATGCAATGTCTGCAGGGATTACTCTGCAGGGTGCTTGAGTGAGACAGGAAGCAAGGAGCTATAGGCTATAGCCTGAACTATTCCTGCTCCCCTGCAGCGCTGTCCAAGTCTGCACCCGCATAGCTGCAACGTGCTTTCCCTCGGCCTGCGCTGTGGCTTTCTTCGTGGCGCTGATGGCCGATCTGCTCGGTATCCGTGCAGGTTAATGTATGTGGTCTAGCGGTTCACCTGCCCTTGATTCTATCATTCTAGTCTGTTCCTCCAGCACCCTCCCAGAACTCCTGCCCAAAAGAGGCTGGGGCAGAGAACAAGAAATCACAAGCATGAATAGCTTTGCTGAGCGGGACATACACGCGTAAAGAGCGAGAGAGACAGAGAGAGACAGTGCGCAGGTATGTAATTTTTCAATCATCAAGTTCACGGTCCCGAAAGCCATGCCTTCAACCTGTCTTTCACGTTCGAGTGAACGAGAAATTCGCCGTTCGCAGTTGACGGCATGGGACAACTGCCATGTACCCATGCGGACAGATTGTTGAAGGCGAAAGGCTCAGCATCGTTGCTGTTTCAATGGAAGCGCGGAAAACGACTTATACCTGGCCCCGGCCTCGGCCTCGCTCAAAACAGAAATTCAGACTCTGTCCAAGCTTGGCTGTGATCTATCCAAGTATCGATTTCCAAGTCCCAGACCCGTTGTGACTTCATTTCCGTGCAGGAGTCAAAGGATGATGCGGACACATTGGGGCACTGTGTGCCCCTCGTAGGATTCTGGGAACTGCATCTTGCCTTTGGCTTGTCCCAAATTCCAAATGCTAGACTTCCGATGCATCTGCAAGAAGGTTGTAGCTTGCCAAGAACAACCAACCAGTTTCAATGCTGTTACTCGTACCAGTTTGCGCTCGCGAGAATACGGATCAGGAGGAGCAAGAAATGTAAGACTGTGGGTAGCTTCCACGTTCGGCGGGTTCAGGGCAGATCGATTTTTGTTTTGTGGGATCAGGGCTTAAGGATCCAGGGCTTCGTCAGGAATAGGGGTTGAGTCTTAGCATTGGAGGGTTGAAGGGACATGCTCCAAATTAAAAGCAGCAGAGGCTGCATGGAGCGAGTTGTGTTTGAGACGTGTCTGTTATTTGACGTTGCGCTGTCTCTGCAAAACCCAACTCAACAAGTAGCCGGGCTTTCGCTACTAGCTACCGTCGGGTGTGCTACTTAGCCCTAGCGCCCAGCCCCATGTCAGAATACGCTGTGCATGGGGCGGCCGGGAGCGCTCCGTTTAATCTTAGGGTGATGCGATTAACTTTTAGGGAGATCACATCATCTTGAACCGTCGTCCTCCGACCTATGCCGAACCCCTGAGATACCACCAGAATTTATCTACCCCAGAACGGACACCGCTACCCCAAACGCAGCGATGATCTGCCCAAGGCGGCCATGAGAGGGACAATCCGAAGCGCCCATCATTCACACTAGATGCGGAAATGCTCTCGTCCCACCTTTGCCTCCACCCTCGATCGCTGCACTTCCGAAAGTGTATAGCATTCAGAGGCAGAACTGAAACTCCGAGCGAAATTGAGCGTCGCCTAGGTTCATTCTGTCGCACGTTGCTTCTTTGCGTTGCTGCGGCACCCCCCGTTATCATCCTGATCCCTGATCTCCAAAGCTACAAACTGAAGCGCATGCTGTTTTGCTTGGCGATTTTTGTGCCGAAGACCCCTTCGGAAAGAAGAGCCTTTGGCAGTAATTTGAGCGTACTAGCTCCGGATTGTTGCCTTGTACGGCGTAGTGCGCAATATGTGTCCGTCTAGAAGGAGAGCGCATGTTGTAGATTCCATTATGGACTTATGGATTTGAAGGCATCCAGCCGATGATTTCACATATTTTTCTTTCTTGGCCGAAACGAGATCCTGAGATGTGCCTGAAGCTCTTTTTCAGGAGGCCTTTGCAGCTGTCAAGGAGCCGACTTAACTGGGTTATGGACTTCGCAACGAAAAGCAAAGCTCCAAACGGCCCCACCTTACGAATACGGAAAGTGTTGCTTATTGCTGCCAACACTGTTGACTGATCCCACATGCTGATGCAATCGAAAGGACACGTGCTTGCTTACATCGCAGCAAGCACCTGCTGGCTCTTACCAGGCATGTTAAAACGTTATGCAAAGCACATGCAGTAGTTGTTGAGTCGAAAAGACTTGCAGAACACGAACATCGCCACCTGCCTCGCGAAATGGAGCTCGAACCTGGAGCAAGGTGGATGGCATGTCGCTAGTGTCGCTTTGCTCTGAGGTGTGTTGATCAAGTCACGTGCGCATCAGCAGCGCAGCTCCCAGCTGCGAACGGCTCTCGCCGTGGTGTTTGTAGAAGCCGCCTCGCGACTCGCGAGTCCGTGAAAAGAGCCAGCCGTGCCATGTGGTGCCTGTGTCGGCGTCCAAAAGCACCTGGTTCGGCATGGGGGAGAGGTCCTCAGATTCTCTGGCCCTGGCTCTTGTCTATTCAAGCGTATGCAGTATGGACTGCTTCAGGCAAGGGGACTTGAGGGAAGCCAGTGACGCTGTCCCAGTAGCGATTCGCCTCCGGACTCCAGCATATACCACAAGAGACACAGATCAATGCAGCCACTGCAAGGTGGAAAGGAAAGGAGCATGCACACACAAGCATCGCTGACACTTTCTGTTCTATGACGAAGGCGCTTTGAAAGCTCCGATTTTCCAATTTCGGGGGCAATGTGTCCAAGTACTTTGAAAGCTAGAGACATCAAAAGGGTCCCAACTCCCAACCGACCTGTGCTGTCTCGCGCCTGGACAGGACGAAGTGCAGCATTCCTGGCTGGTGCATTGGGTGGCAGCATTGTATGCGGACCGTCAGGACCTACGTCAAGATCTACTGTATATGGCTGCAGCTGCATCAGCCGGAAGCAGAGAGAGGAGATACAGCCGCAAAGTCTTCTCAAACCCGACTTGGCTCCGGTCGGGTTCCCAAATGGCGCTCTGCAGCCTCCTTTGCAATGACAAGGCCCGTCTCTTCACAGCTCCCTGAATGCCGACTCTGTGAAGTGAGGGGCCCGATGCTCAGGGTCTCCATGGGTCTGAAATTTTCTCAGGCTCGCGGCGCGTCCGGTGGAGTCTGTCCACCTGCGCATTTGGGAAGAATCGACTTCGTGCTGTACCCTGCAGAAGCAGAAGCGCAAAACGCATAGCCTGTAGGCATTCCAGGTGACCACAAACACTTCGGTCTCCTACAAGGCACAAGGGATCACAAGGGTGAAGGAGCAGCAGCGGTTGGCTGTACGTACCGCTATGCGTGTATGTGAAGATGCGGATTGGGTACAAGCTGCCAGCTCGTCTTGCTTTAAGTCCTGGCGCTGTATTTGGAATTTCAGCGCTGCGGCTTGTGCCAGCGCCGCGCCATGCGAGATGCCGGAGAATATCCTCAAAGCCAAGGCCAGAGTGAAAGCTGCCGGGTACTGAGCAAACAATCCCATGCCCTCACGAGCATTCTAAGTCTTGGGTGGTCAAACGAGATCGCATATGTGGACATGCGCATGAATCGCAGCCAATCATAGCCCGACTCTCCTGCATGAAACTGTCGGCTACCACCAACTCGTACCCCGACAGACAAGATGCACTCGGTGACTGGGAAGCTCTTTCACCTGTGCTAGCACAGGATTCGCAGGCGCAGCTTGTACTATACGCCACGGATGAATGGACTTACGGGCTTGGGGAGTAGATTGCAGAATGCTAGCAGATCATCATTCGTTGGCGTCCCTCGTCGCCAATACTGCCGACCACTTGAATAGTCATGACCGCTCGTGCATGTGCCCCGCATACGAAACGTATCATGATGGTCGTCGGATCGGGTCAGAATTCAGTTGAAGCAAGCCCTCACACGGGCAAGGCATGTGACAGAATCGCCAGCGGAGTCTAGCCAAAGCCGCGGCGCAGTCTGCAGGAGCTTGTGGTAGAGCCTCTGGTCACCATCTGGGTCCCACAAGCGATCCTTGCAATCGGAGATCTTGTTCGAATAGCGACTAGGTAAGAAGCAATGCAGCCCAGCACAGCGAACTCCCCATGGATTTATTGAACTATGTTAATAGTACTATTGTTTATCGGAGCATGAGCGAATGACCAACTGCGGCTTCAAACACGGCGAGTTCAGGCAAGACTCTAGCTTGACTTTGATGTACTCGGACACTGGCAGCATCATCCTTGGATGTCAAACGGCTGCCGCACGGAAACATGCTTAAACCTTGGTCGCCAAATGTCTCTCCCATGGAGGCATCGGTGGTCTGGTGACAGGCCCGTCGCGCACTCCTTGGAAGCACCAATTTGGATTGGCGACGTCGTCATTACGATGGTGTCTTGGCTAAACAGTGCATATCAAAGAGTCATCCCGTTCTTTGCGAGGCCAGCACAGCAGATCTTCCTTTCCAGGGCTGAGACGCACCATCTGCTGCGGATTGCATGGGTGTCCATGCATGAAGCTCTGGCAGCTTACCAGCCAATTTCTGATCAATGCTTAGCGTCACGAACTGAGTGCGGTAGCGGAGGGGTGAGAAGCAGACGTAGATACTGCCTCAGGGAACAAGACTGTAACTATACTGCATTGACCAGCCTGCATTTGTAGTCGCACACTGGCACCAGGAAAACACACATGGTGTGCTGCATTAGGCTTTCGCAGCTGAGCTTCAAAAAATCTCAGTACATACTCTCTGCTCTTTGCGAAGGTCAACCATCCGTTTCTGCCGTGTCACGGTCGCCGCAGGCAGCGCCGGCGACCCAAATGAAAGCAACAGCTTCACCTCAGCATTGCTCGCAGTTTCAGAAATGGTTCTCTGTCTATTTTCGACTCCAGATTCTCCATTGCTGCTTTATCGTACCACAAGAATACGGAAACCGCTGAACAGAAGCAGCGGCAGAAAAATGGGCCGTTGTGCCTTGTGCACGTGACCATGCAGTCTACCAACGTCTTGCAGCGGAAGCTTCATCTGGGAACGAGAGACTGAAACTTTGAGCTTCGGTGCGGTTTGGACTTGCATGGCGGAGCTACACTGTCGGCACTGTCCCATCCAAGCCGCGGTTTCCTGCCCGATGCAGCAGATACAGATGCCAAGTGTCATCCCCAGACCTGATCCAAGTCAGAATTGTGGCCGCCGTAAGCACAACGCCCGACGTACACTGAGATCGGCAAACCCTGGAGAAGGTAGCCTCCTGGCAACACCTAGTCTTGCTGGATGGTCGACATGCAGCAACAAATGCCTGCATCGCTGAGTGAAAAAATCCAGCAAGGCCAACCCAATGGTACAGTTTTGATATTTTTTTCTTTCACCCGGCCTGTGCGGAATGTGGAGTTCAGCCCGCCTCACTCGGAGCAGGCTTTCTGGTCTTGCATGAATGTGTGCTTTTTTTCGCCGAGTGTCGAAAGCTCGGTGTAAACCAAGCCGATGTTTGCAGCGCTGTTAAGCCCCTTCATGAAGCGACCACGGTACTTCCTGGCCAAAACACAGCTCAGGGTTGAGATGGCCGAGCTTAGTGGTACAGCCTGGGGCAAGCAGCTGTCGCCCCTTGCAATTCTTACAGGTTTGTGTTGCTGCCAGAGTGGCTCAGAGAAGCTGGTGCTAAGCAGGAGGGCCGTAAAGATCTGTCCACCATGGAGCAGAGCCTTCACGCTTGGAAGCGTCGGATCGACACAGCAGTGTGTGAACACGATATCACCCGCTGAGATCGGGGCTGGCCACTCTCCAGGGAGGGTCGTCGGCTCATCCATGGAACGGTTGGGGCCCGCCGGAATAGAAACTCTACATTCTTGCGGGGCCGTCAAGCGTTTCAACTTACATAGGAAAGAATGCGTGGAACAGGTGTGTGTGTGATATGTTGGACTAGCAGGCTTGAGTGCCCTGGTTAGCTTTGAGGCCCGTAGCAGTGTAGCCATGCCTTGACGTTCGTCGACAGCGACTTTGCATTGCAGCCACGAATTGGACAAAGTCTTGATCTTTTCGTTGAGTCTTTCAGAGCTGGAGCCCAAGCGCCATGGCCAATGCACGGCCTGCCATGCACGATTGCTAATTAACGTGGAGCTGAATCAGGATCGGCGTGTGGCGAGGGGGGGAGGAGGAGGCACATCTTGATTCGTGGCGCGCCCTCCAAGATCTTGGATGGTGGCACCTCATCATATCTTCCGCAGGCAGAGAGCCAACTCCCACTGACAAAGAACTGGAACATCTTGCGTAAGTTCGCAAGCCAGAGTGGTGAGGACCCGACGCCAAAGAGCTCCATAATACAGGCCAGTTGCTCTACCTCCATGCACACTGACGAGGTTCTGTCGGAGCGGCGACACAAGCAAATCACACAGGACTGCCTCGTTCTCACCAGGGAAGAGCGGATATCCTGTGTACAACCTCGGACGTCGATCCAAACAAGACAATATCTGCAGGATGAAGCTGCACCGCACCGCAGCATCTTGAAAGTACTCATGTGTGCCTGCTCGTCAGGAGTTCGAAGTGGGATCTAAGGCATGAGCTCGGCCAGGATGCATCCGAAAGACCACATGTCTATCGCCGTGTCGTACCTGGGGGCCAAATGCGAAAAACATCTTTCCAATTTCCAAACTCGTCAACCTTCCCTGAGAGCAACCCGACATCACTCTGGACGAAGCTTGCGCTCCGCTGTTGTGCGCCATCGCCGTGTGGGGTGCCACAGCTCGAGCGTGTGTACTTCAGCTTTTCGCTTTGACGAGTTCAAGGAACAACGAAACCCACAGGCAACGCTGAACGCCCCAAAGCCCCAATTCCTTTGATGTCTTTCCAGCCTGCTTGTCAAATCTCGTGGCAACTCTTTCCATCTTCCGATGCATGAGCAGCAGCAGCAGAGCCGGCCGGACTGCTGCAAGCGGCTAAGACGCTGGCGGAATTCCCAGAATCACTTCCGGGGAGCGATAAAACCGGCTCTGGATGTACCTCTAACGAAGCGAGGTGGAGAGACGAAGACAGGCACTGGCTGTCTCGCGCTTTCTCGGGCCTTGTGGCTTTGCATCAGAGTTATGCTGTGTGCAGAGTGCGCACGTATAGACACGTTCATCCTCAAAGCATGAAGAGCCAAAGTCAATGACCTGCAGGTGCGAGGCCCGAGACTAAGCCAAAGGACAGTCCGAGTTTTCAGGCCTGGCCTTGATGCCGCTCTTGGTTGGGTTCTTCAGCAGCACATTCTCCTGCGGTGGCCACGCCGTGCAGGCACTCTTTTCATCCCGTCGCCACTTTGAAGGCCCCTGCCGGCTTCAGATCGCAATGGATGATGTGCAGCTTCTTCAAGAACCGAAGGGCCTGGACGAGGACATAAATCATCGGCCAGTGTGGACAGAATGGCGGAGCACAACCCTCATGCAGCATGCTCGGCCCGGCTTAACCCCTGAGCTCTGTACGGCCAGCAGCTGGATGGCAAACCGCCGGATCAAACCCAGGGACACCTGAGTCGTTTTGCAATGCCCAGGACACCGACTGACTAGCAGCAACACGCATGTCAAACACGCGAGCAAAGACAAATAGGGAGACAGATGTATGCATGGATGGACTGATGAATTTATGTGTATATACACGTGTCGCAAAACATCTCCGTATCCATCCATTTATCTGTCTGTCTATCCTATCCCCCAAAACAAAGGAGTGGATGGGCGGTACACAATTCGGTCCACGAGCACATGATGGGGCGCCTGCTGGGATGGGCGTGCGAGAGGTCTTGTTCAGTGTATTTGATGCCAGGTGCGAAGGCTCCTGGTTTAGCAGTGACAGTGTCCGTACTACACCCCAAAACTAACGGTGCCCTGCTTTGTTGAAATCTAAGTTGGACTGAAAAATGCTTTCTGGCTGAAGCCTCGCAACTCCCTTACGACAGACAAGATCGCCGACACTTCTTTCTCCCTCTAACGTGGCGCCGTTCTTAAGCACGTCGTAACAAACTGAATAGCTAGTTTGTTACCAATTGTAAAGCTTCCCGACGAAGTCTATGTGTTGACTCGCCTCAGTAACAATCTTGAGGAACGCAGTCGCAGCAAAGTGCGCCAACCAGTACACAATGTGACATGGCCCAAAGGAGCCATGGATCATGGAATTGCACACACAGTTCACTGAAGATCCGGTTTTTCAGCGCGAATCTTGCAATGGATTCGTTCCGAAATCCTTCGTTACAGCATATTGTTGCTCCTTTTCACACCCAAACAACAAGTCGAGTCAGAGCGACGATTGCACAAGTGTGTGGGGTGCTGTGTCATCTTGGCCTCAACAGACGTCCGGCTTTCACTCTTAATGCTGCTTAACACACCTCTGAAGAGGTATCTTGCAGCTTTGTTCTGGTGACTTTCGGAGTTTTTGCCCCATGCTCTTGGCGTCTTTGGTAGCACTCGTGCATATGCATGAATGCTACCTGTGCCGGGGTTATACAGTGTATTATACAGTCGTCATACAGTATACAATAATACATGTACATACATTGAACCCTCCAGATGTTCAGGATTAAGACAACACAAAAAGGCAACCGGCATCAACAAGATGCCCACCGAGAGATTGGGCACCGGGCTCCCTGGAAGTTGTTGTTCCTCGGTTCGGTTGCATGGTGAGCACTTCTTTGTATCCCGCTTGACAGTCGGTGTTGGCTACTTGACCAAGGTCCGACGGTCCGAGAGTCTTGATGAACTCGTAGAGGTTGATACTCAGCAGCTCGAACGTGATGCATAGATGGTTCCTGCATAGACGGCGGTCTCTCACAAAGCAAAACCCCCGCTGCCACAGCTCTCTTGCCTGAAATAGAAATAATCCAGCATGTGCACGACCTGCCATTCCGAATCTCCAGGCAACATGCCCTGGGCCGTCCGACACTGTAGTAGACGACAGCGAAAACTTGCCCGACCATGCGGGCACTTTGTCGTTCACGCACTCAACGGGACGCTCTAGACTCTAGAAAGACTCCCCTCCAAAACGATGCAAACATGTCGGCATCCACGTTCGAGGTGCTTTCCAGATCACGCTCTCTAAGATGCTCTAAAATCTTCACCTCCACCAGGGCCTCCACAAACGAGGTCTACGACAAATGCCCTGATTGCAGCCAGTGCTACCGAAGCAATGCACGCCTGATGATGAAATCGCTTCTTGTTGCGGACCTGAGGGGTGAATGATTTGAATGGGTGTCGCCCACGGAGTTCAAGGCAGATTCCAGGCTACGTCTCGGTGATACTGAGACTGCCAATGCTTGCATCATTCTCTGCCAAGCATCCATCTTCAAGGCGACGCAGTTGTTCGTCTTGAAATCAAACCTGGCACGTCTGGTTTTGAGAGGTACGGTCTACATTATTTGACTCACGTCTCGCGACTTGCGATGAATTTTGGAAGCCGGATTCCGTAACTGCTTGCACAGGTCTGCTGGGCCGCCCCCCTGCACGCCCAAACGCTGCAGGATATGACAGGAGTTGCTGCATCGCCGCAGACCGGCTTGGCGAGTTTCGATGTAAGCTGCGTTGCAGGACTGCAAAGGAAACAGGAACGGCCGAGCGACGTTTAGGGCCAGTTTAGGGGCTAAGAAGGCTGTCAGGGACGATAGAGCTTGATGATGGCTTGGTCCCGAGCCAGGAGCCAGAAGCACACCAGCAGAATAGAACACTCGATGCACCTCGATGTAAGAAGGCTTTGCGACGCTCTGGCATTGCGAAACGTACCCTACGGGCTGTTGCCAGCGGCCAGGGCAAAGTTTGTTGCTCGGGCGAGTTGCGAGTAGCACCAATAGCACCAGCGCAGAATGAGCAAACCTCTCCACACAACTTGTTTCGACGGTGCACTGGTGACGTCTACTGCACGAGGATAGGATCGGCGACTGCAAGAGGCTTAGCAAGCCAAGCTCGTCGAAATCTCCCATCATCTAACATTCTACCTTGGTGCATTCCTCTCGCTTCAACAGGTGCTTCATCTACAGCTGGGAATGCATTCTTTTCTCAGCTGGTCTTCAGCCTCTCAACACCTGCTCATGTGACTTGTACTTGTTGCTGTTGTTGTTGTTGGCAGCACGTGCGTCTGCCGCGCGTGGGGTGGTGCGATTTCTTGGCTGGCATGGGCTAAAACTCGAGTTTTGGCACTTTGCGCACCCGAAATTGATTTTGCGTTTTCTTTTCGCATCGGTTTTTGCGGTGTTTTGTAACTGTACAAATAATTTCGGATCTCTCCGTTTCGCGTCGTTTTTTTCGGTGTTGTCCTCTGTGACTGGCCTTTCGCATCGGTTTTTACGGTGTTTTCGCCGACTCTCGACTGTTTGCACATGCCAGCTTGGACTTGCATTTGTATTTCAGCTCTGTGCGGGGGGAGGGGGAGGGGGGGGGGGGNGTTGTTGTCGTTGTTTTTTTTCCCTGGTGGTGGCCGTATTTCTCGTGTTTCGTGTGTGTGTGGTTGTTGTTGTTTTTAGTGGGCGGGGGGGGGGGGGGGGGGGGGGGGGGGGGGGGGTGATGACGTCCATGCGAATGCGACTTGTGTCTTCGGTATTTTTTGTTGCTTCCTATGTGTGTCGCATTTCCCATCGGTTTTTACGGTGTTTTTGCCGAATCTCGACTTTTTGCACATGCCAGCTTAGACTTGCATTTGTCTTTCAGCTCTGTGCGGGGGTGGGGGGGGGGTGATGACGTCCATGCGAATGCGGCTTGTGTCTTCTGTTTCTTTTGTTGCGTTACTTCTCAAACGCTGCCGGTTGCTCTGTAAAGCCCTTGTTGCCGCTTCTTGTTGCTTCACAGTTGAAATGTCAACCATGCAAAAACCTCGAGTTTTTGAGGCTTTCCAAATTTTCCAAACAAAAACTTCGCAACTAACCCCCAAAAACATCAAAACAACAAGACGAAAAGCATGGTATTTGCGACAATGTCGCAAAAACGTATCCAAAAAACAAGACAAAAACTACACACCAAAAACAATCGAAACATCCTGTTGTTCAGCGAAAACCACACAAATACCGATGTTTTCAAGCTTTTGACCAAAAAAACATCCAAAAATAAACGACACCCCCCGCGCGGCGGCAGACGCACGTGTCACCTTGTTGTTGTTGTGGTTGCTGCTGCAGGTTGTGTCTTCGCAGGTACCAGCGAACGGCATGCTGTGTGTTTCGGCAGTCTGCTGACTCGCTCCATCTGCACCAAACGACAGGAAGCAATAACTCACAGGCCACGGTCGTGAGTTCGACTGCAGGATACTCCGAATACAAACCCCTAGAGTCGGCCTGATTTCAGTGCGAGGAGGTGGTGACAAAGGTGCCAGGCTTGCGAGCGGACGACCTGCCCAAAGGAACCTTTGCCCAATGGGTTCAGCACCTGGCTGCCAAGCTTGCAGTGGTAAAGAAGATGACTGTAAAGCAAGAAGCCTCGTAGCGGTACAAGATGTGGTCGTGCCTAGGAGGCCAAAGGAGCTGAACAGATTATCGTGGCGCTGGGCTTAGCAGAGATCCCCAAGCTTGGTCGACACCCTGAACAGTCTGGCCCTGTGGGCCACCCATGCTGGGTCGCATGGCTAGTGCTAATAGTATTATCGACCGGTACTACAGGCGGATGCTAGGAGGGTTCAAGGGTCTAGGGCGGTTTATAGGCCTCAGTGGGAGGCTTGGATCCCGGCAGGACAACCATGTAATCGCCACGCTCGTCGTCGTACGAGTGGTTATTTGCCGATGCCTTTGCACGTTGCTATTTCGTTCTTGGGTTGCTCAGTCATCCCTGGGTGCCGAACAGACGTCCCCCGAATTTTTGGAGCACCTGCACCGAAGTACCTGAGAAGCACTTCTGCGCACTGCTGGATAATCGCGCCACTCCCCGTGGATAAACGTAAAAGCATCAATAAACTTAAAAGTGGTTACGTTGCATCACTTGCGCAAGGGCACCAGATTTGCGGGAAGTCCAAAATCTCCCCTTGCTCGAACTCTGTCAGCTCCTGAGACAATGTGATTTGCTCACGTTCTTTGGCAAGTGGCCTCATCCCATGCCGCTGTGCCAAACAGCTGCTCACATGGTTCCTCGATGTGATGCTTGAGCACCTGGACATTGTCTGGAGTACGCTTCTTGTGTCTGTGGCCAGTTTGGGCTTCGGCTTCAGGCATCATCTGCCACAGAGCACCGCGATAAAAACAAACTACCAAGGAGGGATCTGCAATGCTGTACTCTCTCTAACTGCAGAGCATGTTGTGTGAGCAGGTGCCGCCTTCGCTGGGCTGAGAGGAATCTCCAATTTCAGCTTTTCTTTCTCGCGCTCCTGGTCACATCGAAAGCTCGTTCAGGCTTGGATTCCGAGCTTGGGAACAGAAGACAGCAGGAAGTTTGGGATTGCAGGCAGGAAGTCGATCTCACTTCTCATCATGTCAAGCCAGCAAGCTGCTGGAACAATCACGCAAGACTGGTGGAGAGGGAGGACTAGAGAAGCTTGCTGCGATAGTGCGATGCACGGAATTAGCAGGTCGTCCTTCTCTCTTTCTCGTTCCCTTTCCTTCTCCTGCTCCAGACGTTCCCGCTCTCGTTCCCGCTCCTTTTCCTTCGCCACACGAAGCCATGCTGGTGCTCTGCAGAGTTCACACTTGATCACCGTTTCAATTCATTAGCTCTGGTTCACAGCGATCTGGGCCCGAGTGCAACAGACCTTTCGGAGATCAAAGGGTCTGCCAGAACTGCGGCTTCATCTTAGCGGCATGCCGGGGTCGCGGCTCGTTCTCTTTCCCTCTCTGCCTGAGACATCGGTTCAACAGAAGGGCGACGGCGGTGGTATGAGCCGGAGACAGCAGATGTTGCATCACGGCATTACATCTCAGAGCATACGGTATCCCGAGGAGTGAACGCGCTCGGCTTGGAGCTGGCTGTGGATACTCGCAGCTGGCAGGTATCACATCATTCAGCGGGAACGAAGGAACTGGAGAAGCCAAAGACACTGAACACTTTGCTGTCAGAGGTTTGAGAGTTCTCAAAAAGGTGGTGGCCAAGCATTCAGGTCGGGGGGGGTGACCACCACCCCCCCCCC
>BGNK01001979.1:33836-72872 GCA_003297005.1 Symbiodinium sp. clade A Y106
GTGTGGTGGTATGTCCCGCCCTTTTTCGGGAACAGGAGGGGGGGGGGGTGGTAGTCACCCCCCTGAGGCTTTAGCACCGGACGCCAGGTTACGGAGAACTATCGATTCTCCTTCGGTACTTCTCTACAGTACGGGGTCTTTCACTGGCATTAAGTAGATGGTATTATAGAGTCTAGACTTCACTGAAAAGCACTGCCGGGGGCACAGGAGATCATCGGCGTTGTGCCCGACAGCAGGCCCCCGTTCAAGAGCTGTTCCTGACAAGAGGCGATTGGCAGGAATGCTTTCCTGTTGTACATGAACGCCTGCCGGAATCAGAAAGCTCAAACTGGTACTCCATGCAGAAAAACGTGTGAAAGTCGGAAATCTGGCACCTTCTGCGCTGCCCAGGACTGGGAGCCTGGCCAGACTTATCTCACGCCATGAAGGAAACGGGCGATGGGAGATCAAGCCCGAGTATGTTCGAGGCCACGGGCTTTCAGATTTCGGACTTCAGACCCCCTTTTTCCTGGCCGAGCACTGCAAGCACTAGCAAGTCCGGCCTCCTTTGGAAGAAGGCCGTGCAGTCAGGGAGCCGCGCGTGCCAGGGACCTCTGTGAATCGAACTGCAACTTCTACCCAGATCGGGAAAACAATGCATCTGGCGAGCAGTCACAGAACGAGACAAGCATCCACCATAGGACGTAAGATGTCAGCAACCGTGCCTGTTTAATCAGAACCGGAAATCAGACTGGTGTGGGCGGAAACTGTTTGCGAGCTCACGCATGCAAAGTTAAGGGACTGAAAGCAAGATAAGGCAGCAGCAGAGGCCTACGGACGCGAATGCAGTGGCTGAATGTTTCAGTCGCCACTTGACACATGTGGGACGGCATATGCTAGATTTTGATGTCCCTGGCAGATTGCCTTGTTGCTTTGGGTTTTGCTCTTCAGCGGACAAACGCTGTACCGAGACCCGGTCTGAGTATGACTTCCGACGATGAATGCCTAGCGAAGCAGTTGCTCAAAGCCTTAGATATGGGGGCTTGAGGGAGGCGGTGACACCATTGATCTGGGGCGTCTTTTGGGATGATCTTGTGACTGAAAACAACTTAAGCGTTTACTTTTCGTTTTGAGGGCTTGTTCGGCATGCTAAACTATTCTGGCTTGCCGTTGACGCACTGCTTTTCCCAGAAGAACGCGGCGTGCCTTGGGCCGAGTTCTTTTCTAAAGTGTCACGGCAAAAGTTGCGGCATTCTTGCAGGCCTGCTTCGCTCGTTCCGTCAACTCCGGGGCTGTTTTTCTTAGAGCCTTAGAGCCACGGTGCCGTCAAGAAGATTGCAGTATCGAATCAAGGGTGTCGACGAGCAGTAGCCGCGTTGCAAGTCACGACAATCGTTATCCGCTCCCCAAGCAACCACCATGCTACAATATGTGCATAACGCGCAGCAGGATATTTTCAACAGTTGGTCGTAGGGTCGCTCCGCTTGCTAGCTCCGACTCGGTCAGAGAGACTCAAACGGGCAAATTACACCCCCTTGATCCTGGCCAACAAGAAGAAGCCAGATACATCCCCCTGCTGCAGCGCGGTTGCTTGTTGGGTGAAAGATGATCACGAGCTGTCGCTAGACGATGACGAGTCGCTCGAAGATCCTGAGGAGGTTGACTTCGACGATCCCCAGGGGGCTTTCCTCTGTTCTGGGAAACAGTGCTTGCATTTACGGCCTTTGTGGCCTGTAGAGACCCATTCAAACCAGCATGCACGCCAGCACCCCGGGTTCAAAGCATTCTTTGCCACGGAAAGATCCGTAAGGCATCTGTGGAGTTTCCCCTAGCAGTGTTCAAAATTAGGTGGTGCCGAGAGCGGCTGTGAACAGGCCCCTGAGCTGGTCTGCACGGAACTTCGTGCCGCCAGCTGGCATCCGGGATGGCAAGCACATGGCGTGAGTGATGCAACAAGGCATCAAGCCCTCGTCTGATACGACGAGTATCCTCGCTGTGAACGCTCTCGAGGGCAAGCTCGGCCAAGGAGGCCAGCGGAGCGTCCCTGATGTACCTCAGGATGACGTCACTGCCCCACCGACCGAAAATCTGAATCCTCCAGAGCTCAATTCCTCTGCTAGCCAGAAACTGCGCGCCAGTGGCGCGGGGCCCGGTGAAGGCTCTAGCACCGTTCTGATGGCAAAGAGGAATTTGAAGATGGGCAGCAATCTTCTGAAACGTGTCTGCCCAACCCGCCTTCGAAGGTGGCAGGCCCCGTTCGTCACAGAAAACCGGGGAGTCAGGGGGCTTATCCCTGATCACAGCTGCCAAGCAATGAAAAGGACAAATCTCCGGAGGTAAAACCGAGCACGAACAAGAGTGCTTTCTCGTGGCTCCCAAAGCTGCGACGTCAGTCTTCGACGAGGGCAGTAGCCAAGAGGCAGTCCGGGACGTAAAGTCCAAGCTGATATGTCGCACTCTAGCTCTCGAGGCCTCGATTTCGCGCAAAATCCAGCATGAAGCAACGAGGGTGGATTTAACCGGGGGGCAAGGGCCCGATGTTACCTGGCAGGGTTCCTCGGGAACTTTGGCTAATTCGCCTAGTGGCAGAGCGGCTGCCTGCTTGGCTGGCCGGAGGCCTCGCCGACAGGATCTAGCACAGACTCTGTAAGCCAGTCGAAGCTGCTCTGTCCAGGAATGACCCCTGCCAATGTGCTCTTGCTTTGCAAGGTCAAGGTATTGCATGGCCGACCGATAACCAGCTTCCTTCATACCCCCCCATTATGGTATCCATCCGGGGTCAATCGGAAGGGTTCCAAGCCGGCCTTGTGAGACATGGCCTCCCATTGTTTCAGCCTAGACTCGACAGGGCCCAGCGCGGTTGTCGCACGTGAGTCCGCGCAATGAGCTGGGTCATTTAAGCATTCCAGTGCTTTGGTCGCTGAGCCCCGACCATAGGCCTGGCACTCATAGGCCGGATGTGGCCCCAGGCACACGTTGCATTGGTGCGAGTTCTTGTCCTTGCACTTGCTCTCTGGTTTCTTCGACCCACACTTGCCCTTGTTGTACCCTTCGCAGACGATAGCTCCGCAGCGGTTGCGCACGAAGATGGTACCCTTCTTCTCGGACATGTCCTCGCCCTCGTACCGCTTCTTGCCGCCTTTGGGCTTCTTCCTCGGAGGTTCTCCCTCCTCGCCTCCGCTGCCTTGTCGGCGACGATCGGTGCCACTCCCGCCGCCGCTGCTACTACCCGGCTGTCTCTGGGATAGCCAAAGGGTAGCTGGGGTGACGAGCTCCCGGGTCCAGAAATCGCCATCCCGGACTGCTGCAGCGAAGGCAGCGTTCCAAGGGCGAGCGGCTGTGTAGCCATGCTCAGGCTTGTCGTGGAGGATCCGACGGGGCTTTGTACACCAGCCACCAGGCACCAAAAGGAGAAGTGCTGTTCTCAGCCTTTCCAGGCCTCCATCCATGCGTGGTATGAGGATGGGCGGGCTGCTCCTTCTTAGACCATTCCCCCGTGGCCACGTTCAGGATGTAGGAGGTGAAGGTCTGCTTCCTCGGCGTAGGGAACCGAGCCTGCCGTGACCACTTGGCGGAGCGAGGCCAGCTGATCAGCCGACGGGTCTGCGTCCGGGCTGGGGTAATCCCCGAACTTCGCCTTGTAGTCCTGGTAGAGCTTCTGGACTTCTGCGTTGCCCAAGATTGTGACCTCTGCGTCCAGGGTCGGGTCCAGAACCGAGGAGAGCTTCAGACGCCGAGCCCCTGCGGGAGAAGCAGGTGTAGGAGGAGGCCCCGGCGTGGCAGCAGGCGGGCCCGAAGCCCCCGGTCATTCTGGGGCTATACCCAGCGGCAGAAGAGCCACCCGTCGAGATGACTCCACACGTGCCTTCTCGACCAAGCACGGACAAACACCTTTCAACTCATAACCCACCATCCACGCTGACGATTGTCACAGCAACATGTTCCATGTTTTATTCAGCAAATGTGGGGTTGTCTTCGGCCGCCGCCCGCACCATCAAGCGTGGAAAGCTGTTCACCGGCGTTCACCGGGGCCGCAGGCCAGGACCACACGTTTCCGGGCGCTCGCATCACTGCGGACGTAGCATGGACCGGCATGCATTGTGGGGCATCTTTAACTCCACAAGCGTGGTGTCATTCGGCGATTTGTAGGCGAAGTTGAAGGCTAAAGTTTCGGTCTTTATACCAAGCAGGGACCTGTCGCTTGCCGAGAGTGCAGTGACGATCTGTCCAAGGGGTGCGTCCATCTGGCTCCTTTTCGTACAGCAGTCGCTCTCGGCACCCACAGACGTGAAAAGTGCGTGACTGCTGCCTCCAATGCAATCAAAGTAATTGTTCTGCACCTCCGACGTTGCGTCGCCAGCTTGCGTTTGTGTGGCCTGGATTGTTTTGGCAGGGCGAGGCCATGGTGCAGCGCAAATTCTGCCACCATCTGGCCCCACGGATTGCTGGCTGTACGGAAGCAAAACCAACGTGGGGAGGACCGATGGGTGGGACGGGTCAAGAGAGACACAACATACAGCTCGCAGGAGCCCAAGCCGCGCGGCCTCATGACCCGCACGATGCCTGCTTCGCGCAGAAACTGCAAATCGACGGCGAACGGGGAGTAGACAATTGGCAGTTTTGCAGAAGATCTTAGGATCGGTCGTGGCTGCGCGAGCACCAAACAGAAAAATCAATTGATTCAGGCAATGGCAGTTGGAGGCCCCACAGTCTTCATGCCACTGCTGGAGCCATGGCTGACAAGCAAGCGTTGTGCAACGAGAACTTTTGCACGGCTTACTTGGCATTGCCACCTTCTGCTCACAGCGATGATCCGCCGAATTCGTAATGTCCGAGGCTGCACTGGACGTGATCCGGCAATCCATGGGTAAACTACGAGGCTGATGCCATTCTCTAGTGGTATAGAACGTGCCAGTCTTCGTAGTGCAGGCAGCAAACATGAAAGGCACCCGACACGAAGCTTGTAAGCGAGTATCATGAGCATCATTCGGGGCCCGTTTCTCAGTTTGATCGGGTAACAAACCATACCCTTTAACACGAAAAAGCGGTCGAGGTTCGTGAGCGGCCAAATCCAGCTCCAGGTGCAGTCTGGCAAAGAAAACGCGCAGGGTCCCTTCCCCACACCCCTTGTTGCATCGGTTGGTTGAAAAAAAACTCAGCTAGCCCTGGATGCCGGGTTTCGTTTTCTACAACAAACCCGTTCGCGAAAAGACAATGGTTTACATCCTCGACGAAGAAACATATCGAACAGGGTTTGTCGCGGTTAGCATCAAGCACGCGTGGCAGAATGAGATGACTGTGCGGACCGAGCGATATCTTGTCTTAGTTCAAGTGCTGTCATGTTAAGCAGCAAACGCACACTCATGGTCTCATGGTTGGTACAGCCAAGAAGAAACGAATGGACGAGAGCAGAGAGAACTCTCGCCTGGTCTGCTAGCTGTACTTTCGGACGTTACAATCCAGTAGCAACATAGTGCTATATCTTAAACAAACGAGGCCCTCACCGTGGGATCGCGCGCTCCGCCTGACCTTGCACGGGCTCGCGTGTGACGTGAACATTCACTGCGCCCTATTCGGAGCATAACTCGAGGAGAACGGTGTTGGAACCGTGGTGCAGCTGTTTATTGCCGTGGTCTAGGTCCCGGGCGAGCGTATTTGCCGCGCTGTCATTGACCCCGAGCTGACACCTGGAAGCCACAAGCTCGAATCAGAATTGTTGCGCCCTCCCCTTAATCTCCCACGTCATGGACATAATAACTCGCAAGCTCCTTTAACTGCAAGTTTCCTTTTACAAAATGGCTGGCGTCCCAAATGGCGACATGGTTCAATGTGGTCGGCTGGTCAGCAAGAGAGACGAAGTTCCAGAGGGATGCCTGTAGCCTGTGATGCCTGTGCTGAGAGAGTTTAAGCCTCCAGGGTCCCGAGAGCTGGCGGCGTGGCTGGCGGCCTCGCCGAGGTGCAGTGGCGAAAAACAGGCGGGTTCAAGCACTTTTAAATGTGGAGCAGGCTCTGCCCTCTGCCTGCTCATCGAGTTGCTGCTGCTGTTTGGACGGTGCCTGCACGTAATGTAGAACTGCATGGACGAAGACACTCGCTGCAATGCCCGGGTGTTTCCCAGCTCCTCTGAGTGCCCAACAAATGGCTGGGGCAGCTTCCCAACATGAAGCCTGCACAAGACTTGCACAGTGGGCGCCTCCTGATCGCAAGCAGAAAGATTCCCTTCACTCAGCATTCTGGGTCTGTTGCTGCGGTGCCCAGTTGGAGGTAGTGGAGCTCGCAGCCAAACCACCCCCTTCAGGCATGCCAGGATGGCTGGCGAAGGTCTCAGTCTATGCAGGTGCAACAGCCACGAGGCCTGCACCATGGCCGACCGTCATGCTGGAGGAGAAGGTCGCACCTGCTAGCCCGAGCTCAAAGTGAGGAAGGCCTCGTGTGACTGTGACGGAGAAACATCCGAGCCTAAGCGATTGCCGTGAGCACTTCGGGGAACGGGACCCTGCCATACATGTCGCTCGCATCATATGTGCAGCAGCACCAGTCTGACATGTCAGTTCAAGCCGCTACAAGCAGAAGATAGCAGAAGATGACCTGGTCTTCTTGAGACTCGCAAAGGCTTTATGTGCTGTTGAGGGATGTCGCAGTGGGCCGCCGACGAACGTAACCTGCCCGATCGGCCTGATCTTCCGGCTTGCTAAAGTGAGAGGATGCATGGAGGGGAGCCAGGCCCCCATTCCGGTTCCTGAGTGCTTCGTACGTAAAGTTGCAGCAAGGAGGGCGCGGGTTGAATCCAATCACATGCTCCGAAACGTCAGAAGGTGGATCAGTTTCGCGGCGTTGAACGACTCAGGTCATCACATCCGTGGGATTTCGCCTTGCAGCGACTCTGCAATAGAATCTCTGAATCTGACACGCGCAGCCCTCAACACAATCCTTCGGCCTCCACGGGTGCTGGGCTTGGAGGCAGCCCCCAGCCTGCCAGAAATGCTCAAAAGACGAACTCCTAGCAAACGCATGCATAGGCATGAGGTGCTCCTTTGCTGTTGGGGCTGTTCCCTTGTGCATCCTTGTGCCTGCCAGCAAAAAGGAGTGCAGCCAGGCCAAGGGCCCTGCGACGGGAGCGTGTCATTTTTCGACCAATCCATCCGTCGCCTGCAGGGCACATGAACGACGAACATCTCACAGTTGCGCACGTGCACAGTGCAGTAGCTAGTCACTATCCCCTGCTGATCACTCGTCGAATCTGCCTGGACCTTGCCTCGGAACATGTTCATGAAGGGAGCCCAAGGAAGCCACGCGCAAACTACATCAACTTCGAAGCTGTGAGCTTCGAGCCTGGGTTTTTTTGCCTTAGCATCGAACGCGCCTTGGCTGCGCCCTGGGCTCTGGACCCTGGCCCTCTGTGCTAATGATCCTTGAGAAGGCCGAAGCGAAGCAAAGCACTTGTCCGGCGCGGCGAAGCGAATTCTCAACATGGGTGCGAAGCACAAGCCGGGGCAGAGCACCCATTTTGAGCAGTGAGGCAACGAATGAGGCATGTCATGCAACTGCCAGGGCCCAGCATAAAAGCAAGAGCCTCATCTGCAAGACGGAAGTGCTTTGTTTGCGTTTGGAAGATCTTGCTGCGAGTTCGTCCGATTGCGAGTCCTGAGCAGGCAGGTCATTAGACATGGGAAGCGCAAGGAACTGCAGCGCCTGCCGCAGCAAGCAGTCGTCTGTTAAGGTACCTAGAGTTCCAGAAAAACATTATGGCAGACGGCAGCATTCCCCAGACCTCCCGCTAAAAAACAAATTTGGGAAGTAGGGCGCTTCCACGGTCTTTCCGACTCACGATATAACCCGAGGCGTGGCTTCTTTACGACCTCAGAAACCCTCAGAAAGACTGCAGGACGCCGTCCACAAATGTTGCATTGCCGTGAGGAGGCTGGTCACGCCGAATTTCATGCATCGTACACCGCCTCTCATAGAGCTTCACAGACACACAAGTCACAAGCGTCACAAGCCGTGTATCAAGTGCCTTTAATGCTGCTGCGGGAGACATTGGGCAAGTGCCCTTCTCATGCGGTGAGCGTAAGTTTCACTTCGCGCGAAGCTCGCTTGGCTACCTGCAGAGTGTTCGCGAACCGCAGGCAACAGCGGCAACAGCTCCAGCTCTGCAGACCCCACCTTGAGCTGCTCGAAAGCTTGGCGGCTACTGGGCCGTTTTTCGTAGTGGAAGCTGAGGCAACTGCAAGCAAGAACCGCTTGAAGCTTCAAGAACCCCCCCCCTCCCCAAGCGGTCTGCAAAAATAGCTCCAAGCTGGACCTGCTGCAGATCTCTCGCATCGAGCCAAGAATGAAGTCAGGAATGTCGGGCGTGCGCCTGCCGGCCGGTCGCGACCCCTTTGTCAATCCTGCGACCCTGCTGCAGCATCTAACCCCCCGCAACTCGAAGTCCGAGGACGCTTAAAGGCTTAGTGCGCCGAACGGTTGATCTGCCTGTTAATAAGCATCTCTTTGGTCAGGTCGGCCAAAGTTGTGATGTTCTCATACGGTAGAGGCCCACCGCAGACCTGCCAAGGGCTGCATTCGAAGTCTGGTCAATCTGTAACCGCCGCAACCTCCAGACCCAACCAAGATCGAGAATTGAGATCCGGGTTACGAAAGCTAGATCAAGGTCGGGACAGCAAGGGAGCAGCGTGAGCTGGTCATTTTCGAGGGAGCAACCCAATCATAGAAATGAAGACTCTCGCATTATTGGCAAGCTCTCGGGCAGCAGAAAAGGCTATCGGAAACATCGCAAAACCCCACAGGGACCCCCGTGGGGAGGCCCAGGGTTTAGGGTTCAGGGTTTAGGGACGGGGGGGACCCCCCCAGGTCGAGGCACCACCTAAAGATTGCAAGCATCAATCTTAAAAGGAAAGGGGGGTGGCCTCCCCACCACCCGGCAGCCCGTGTGCTTATTGGCTTGCTTACTGGTTTTCATACCAGTTAGGGCCCGGTGTCGCTTGTTGACCCGCCTGAACACTAGAGAGCGGCAAATGGTTTGTAAACGACGACTCTCGCAAGCTTCGCAGAGCTAGCTTTCGTGAAATCCTCAACGGGACCTCCACAAAGATGCAGCCCATAGCCCAAACCTTGGTGGAACATCGGCTGCACATAGAACTGGGCTGAGGGCAGGCTAGGGCAAGCGCATCAATCTTTTCCGTGATCTTCGTCTTGCTGTCAAAGAGCTCCGGTGCCATGTACCTGGCTTAAGTTCTTACGCAAGACATTTATCAACTTTGCTGGACAAGACTGCCTTGGAGAGCCACCGTTGTTCTTCTTGGTGATGTGCGTGCGACTGGGGCAGGTCAGTTCTGTCTTTGATGCTGAGCTGGTGCTTCTTTCCAAGAGTCGGAGTCATATTAGCGGGGAGTCTGCGCCTACACCGAAGAACACAGATGTGGAAGCGGAGCTCTGACTGGTTACCAGAAAGCCGGTGCTCTTGAGGAGTACTCAACTTGTCCCAACACCCGTTGTCAAGGGATCCAAGCATGGAATTGCGCAACATGGTTCTCTCAGCATGGACAGGCGGAATTGCACGTTCAAACTCTTTGCACATGTACTGTTGGTTCGATTGCCGTCGACGCACACTTGCACAGAAAGGCAGACACATACACCAAGACGGACAGACAGACACAAACACAAAGACAGACAGAGCAGGAATCCGCAAAAGCTGCGTCGAAGATTGACCATCGGGCATCACCAAACAGCGGTTAAACACTCAAACGGCATCACATCATCGAGGCCTTGCACAGAAATCCAGTCTCAGGTCAACACCAAAATCCACACCTACGGGCCTGCTCCTGCACTCATCTACTGTCACGATACATGTTTCATGAAGTCGAGCACCAATTGCCGACTCACAGCACTACGAACCTTTTCGTTGCACTATGTACTTTGCAGAGTCACCAGGGATGCATGCTGTCATATTGATGTGCAACCAGCACTGGAGCATGGATGCAATCAAGGGATGATGCAACTCTCCGCCATGATCGGAATTTTCGGTATATTGTTCCTGTATTCGCGATGCGGCGATGCTTGAAAAGCTGCGGCCGACAACAGCTACAGCTAGGGACAGCTATGACAGCTAGTGAATGAGCATGTAAACGATGAAGGTTCGCTTCCTTATGCTCCGTCTTGAACCCTGAGACGGGAGGGCTGCCAGGCCAACATCATGCAGTGAGAGCCCGGCTCCATGGACTCCGTCAAGCCGAAGTCGCAAATCTGCACACAAAATCACGCTTTTGTATCTCCTCTCGAATCGAGTCCCGCACTGACTGCGTGGAAACCGTGTGTAAGCTTAAGCCTGTGTATGCTACATGTAGATTCTACACGTAGCGGTGGCAACGGCTACATGTTGGCTCGTCCCCCGAGCCGAAGTGTGAAAATGCAGCATCAACTACTGCGTAAACAAACGCTTCTTTGTGCATGCCGCAAGTGGTGGATTTGTCGCAAGTCGCAAAAGGAATCTAAACATCAAGCATGATCACAGAGTCAGCTCATCGCAGAATCATGCGTCATTTTTGGAGGCTGTATAGATTATAAGCACCTTCCGCTACAGAGCTTCGAATCTATAATAATGCTATTTGAGCCAACAAAAGCAATCTCCTTCTACAGCCACCTTGCGAAACGTCCTTAAGTTCAGAATGCACCAGGCAGCATTTGTACTTGCAGATGACACTCACAGTAGGCTGAGCATCTGGTTTACTGTGCGACTATTTCATCACGCAAAACTCTTGATGCACTCCAACAACCGATGCGGTGGCAGTGCAATGTCGATCCTGAGAAGATCACCGCAAGGCCCGATCAGTTCGAAAAGAGTGGAAGAACCTCAAATGACATCTCCTGCTCTGGGATTGCATGCGGTTGAAAAGCAGGGTCGACCACCCAAGGGTATCCACGGGCACCCTGGGTCAGGCTGAATCATTGCGCACATCGACATGGGTGTCGACGATCCTGACTACAGTCGGCTGGGCACAACCACGACAAACACCTTGACACGGCTGCGCTCCGTACTGCCGCCCTATCCGAAACAGGGGGCTTGCTCCACTCCAATTATAACTAAGAGCACGGCGTGCCGAGCACGACACCGATCGACAAGCCGGATACTTAGAAGACCAAGTATCCCTCCGCAGCGAACTTCGCTCGCTGCTCTACACTGCTTGCAGTCTGATGACACTTTCACGCATGTCGCTGGGACGCTGACACAGCACTCACAAGCCTGAAAAATGGAGCTTGCTAGAGCTGCTAGCTGCTAGCTCCCTAGATCGAGGCCGAGCTGGCCACCAACAAAAACATACTTTAGCCGACTTTAGCATTAACAGCGCCATGCCTTGGCCATGCAATGAGAGCGCCAGGAAGCCGGGCGGAGGCTGCGGCTGTCTCCCTAGTTTCTAGTGTGCTCGCTCTTCAGAAGTAGGTGCTATCTATCGCTCCCTCGCCCAGTGGATCCAACAAAGCCGTCCTGTGCAGCTCATCAGAGACTTACTGGCAGTGTGTGCTAATCCATCATCGTCGTCGTCGTCCGCAGAGAAGCTGCTTGAGAAGTGCCAAGGAAAGGATGATGCTCCACAGACTACAACTGCAGGATTGTAATTTCAGCTTCTGTGGTGTGAACCGGCGACGACTACCATCGAAGAAGAATCACAACGTGAAGCCCCATGAAGGGTATTGGTTTGAGGAGGCATCTGCTTGCAAGAAGACACATCTATTGGAACGATCAGGATCTGGGCTGCCTTGCAGTATTCAGTACAGTCGTGGCTTTGTGACAGTGCAATCGCTGCCATCAGGTCATTGCAAGCAGGCAAGGCCAACCAAAACAAACAATTAGGTCCCAAAATTGGGACGCTTCGGCGCTGCAGAGTGTTGGACTGGCAGGAGCCTGCCGTACAACCACTACTACTCTGGAGCCTGGAAAGCGCTCTTGTGGCTCGGTGGCAGTGCTCCGAGATCACAAGCTTGGTTTAGGCTGTGACCTCGGCCGTTCGTGTTTCTCCAGCCAGGGTTCAGAGGCAAGTCGAAGCGACGGCCGCACGGCCGGTGGAGAATAGGTTGCAGCTTGCTTGGTCAACCAAGCAGTCAGCTGCTCAGTATCCAAGAGAAGGTTATGCTTTCTCGAGCGCACATGCTTTCATGATACTGATAGCGAGCTTAGAACCGATTGACGGGCTCAGCATGGTGGACTGTTCCGAGGCCTGCGCCCAGCTTATACTCTGCAGCAATCGACTTCCGATGCTGGTGAGTGACGAAACAGCTTTGTTGCCATCGGCTCTTGGTTTGTGTTGACCGTTCATGGAGCATGGCAGAGCCTGCCTAACAACTTAAGCCCGGCTTTGCAACGACTGCTCAAGTTACCAGTGCACGAAATGCAGCTCGCCTACTTCACTAAATCACTCGGCCATCATCACATCGGTCGAGATGTGATGCGTGCATAGCCCTGCCCAGTCGACATCTACATGAGCAAACGCAGTTTCTCTGAGATTCTCTGGATTGGAGAGTCATGTGTTTCCGGCCGAATTCAGCCCGTTCTACAGTCTGCAAACCTCTGACTTCGACCTGCAGAAATGGCTAATGAGGCTAATGTCTAGCTGAAGCAGGGAGCAGGGAGCCCCATCCGCTAAGGCCGGAGCACGTCCAGTAATGGTATTACCCTATTGCCCTCCCCCCCTTCCTCCAGGCCTGACCGTTCTTTTCTTTCGACGTTTGGGTCCAATTTTGCAGGGTCTGCTACGGCGTCCCTTCATTTTCACAGTTCTGTCGCGCGGTCCCCCTCAGGAGTTTGGGCTGGGTTCCACTTTGAATGATTCTGAAAGCGAGTTTTCACCCCCTGAACCGGGGTGCTGCAACACAGCTGTGGACAGGCACTCTGGACCCCGAGGCCCGAGGTGGCTCTCGCGCTAGCCGCTAGCGGTTAATTCAAGCATTTGGCAAATGCAAGATAGTGTGCGGCAGTATGCGGTAGATCGTGCAGGTGGGCATTTGTCAGCATCACTACGCTTCAGGGCATTTCATGCAGCCAAGCTACATTCGATCTTTCGACTTTGCCTGCTTGTTGTCCTCCTTGGAACCCTCAACGCCGTTCCTTGGCATTTGGCTGTGCTGGAGAATGCTGGAGAAGAGACTGAGGATCCAATGCCAAGTGTAAAACGTACCAATGCGCGAACTGTTGCCTGCAGGAAACTACCATCGACAAACGAAGTCACTTCGTCCAGAGTTCGACTATCCATGTCTGTATATGCAACGTACCATTCTGGCCCGAAGCAGCCGCCGAAGAGATGCACGATAATCTTGGCGCCATCAGGCATTGCGGCGATGTGGTGGCAGGCGCAACTTACAGACTGACAGTGACAGAATGTCGGAGCACGAAGATTGATTATGGCTTATTATTCACCCTCCAATTCTCCAAGGTTCAACGAGAGTACGTTCCGGTAAGCAGCAATCTCCTTGCAGGAACGTGGATAATGGAAAGCCGGGCCAAAGCGCATTCCCCTTGTAACGTCATGGAAAGGGGGTATGTAAATGGTCCGCAGGCCGCGCGGCCTCGTTACAAAATCACAGTCTGCAGATCTCGTTTTCTCAGCAGTGGAATGTTCAGAAACGCAAGCATGATCACACGCACGCAGGCTGGCGTCCTCGCGATCCATGCGGCGCAGCTGCACTGCACGCTTTAGCTTGGAAGGATCCTCCGTGAGCTCACCTTTGTAGCAAGAGCTATCGCAGCCTACACGCTTGGCTGAATCGGACCACACTTGACAACAGCAAGCAAGTTGATGTTGGTTTCACATTGTTCACATGTCACATCACCATCGGCACCCTGCAGCCCAAACGAACATACTGCAGGCTCAATTCGACCACGGTGCTGAGGGACGACTTCATCTTCTTTGCCAAGTGCTGGTCGGCGGTTCTGGAGAAAAGAGCATTGTCACGGAGCAGGAAAATCAAACAAGCTCACAGCCAGCCCGCACGCTAAACCAAGCAGCTGTGCCATTCCGCAAGTGCAAAAATGCGGAACCCATGCTTACGAAAGAAGCTGTTGGCAGCTCGGTCAGGAAAAAACTGCAAAACTTGTCTGTGATGCCGTCCTGTTCACCGGAACTGCATGTCCTTCCTTCAGCGCCTTCAAGTCCTGGGCATCCACCTGTGCAGCACACTCCCAGCCCCCAGCACAAGCACAAGCCGCATCCGCGTTGAAGCAGCCTCATGTTTCCAGGAGTTGTAGTCCTGTTGGACGGAAGGCTCGTCACACTCCACCATGCGATCTCAGGGCAGCGGCGCAAGCGAAAAGTCACAGCAGGCATTTCTTGAATGCCTCACTTGCTACTCTTGCCAAGGTGCTGTCGCCAACTTGAAGAATGCACCTAGGTGCGGACTGTGGTTCGGGCCTGCCTGCTATTCCCGAACCTCCGATCTATGCAGAAGGGGCAGGCTCTGCTTCGTTTGTGATATGCTGACACGTTGTTGGGCTGGTCGATCTTCGCTCACACTTGGTTCAACCATGCTCCTTAGGACGTCGATTCGAGCTAGACGAGCCTGGCCGCGTTTGCGATGTCCCAGTTCCTGTGTCTCTGTTGGGCATGCGCAGACATCCCACGCAGGGTCTGCAATCATTGATTTGTTACAGGCTTGACTAAGCCTTGCAGTGAAAGGACTGGACGTCAGTGATTTGTTCCTGTGTCGCTGTTGCTTGAGACTGAAGTCTCATCACCACCCCGCTCTCAAATAATACAGTATGATGTGAGCAACCACTTCGCGATCCGTCTTCAATGGGTGTGTCGCTGCACCATTGGTGCATTCTGAAAACATTCGGGCACTTCACTTGACGAAATTCTGTTGGCATCTACGCCAACTTCGCCGTCGTTGTCTTCCTCCTCTTCCTCGCATCTGCCTCCACCGTCTCTTGAGGTCGATCACATGACGATGAAACATGAGCATGACTATCATCGCATTCGTCAAGACCGCAATGACGACGAAGAAGAACCATGTCTTCGGGGACTATGCTCAGAGACACACGTCGTGGCGGTTGCAGTGTCGATCAGAAAAGAATCTTTGATTTTCGTTTTAGCCATGTCGTGAACGGTATGATGTTGATGTGATTTGACGGCAGACGCTTGATTCGAGCTACAACCCCTTCTGCCTATTACAAGCGGGAGACCTGATGCAAGTTACACATTCCAACACAAGGAGCTGGGTTGAAAGTTCAGGCACCTCCGGAAGTCCTCCAGCTTGTCAATCGCTGCAGCTTCGGAAGCTGATGCTTCGGATAACGTTGACTTGGTTGACTTCACCTTGTTCGGAGCCTTGCGGCAAAGCAGAAGGGCTCACAGCACTCAGCTCGCATTTCTCGGTGACCAGCTGGAGACCAAGCCCCCGGCATCTCGGAGCTTGTGCATGGCCTGTAAGGCAGTCTTGGCGCACGTTCATGGAAGCCAAGCTTTGCGAGTCCGCTGTTCAGCACGTCGTGTCTTGCTTCGCGAGGGACAGTTTGCTTGACTGTCGAATTGCACTCCCAATGCAACCCATTCCGACCCACTGTTCCGCCCTCTAGCTGGCGTCACGGTGGGGTACTCTTTTCGCTGATGGCGACAGTGGTGGTGTCGATGCTGCCGCAGAGTGCTGCCAGACAAGCAGCTACACTTTGCTTAAACTTCTGAAACAACCAACCTAGCTCAACTGTTGTGATTATGTTTTCTTGATGCACACAGCCGTCACAACTTCCTGCAGGACACACTCGCAATGTGACTCGTGACTGCGTTGCGGCCGTCGCGGCCTCCTTCGACGGAAACGCATGTGCGTGTGCGGTGTGCTGCTGCGCCTTGGCCTGCGCCACATGGCAAATAGGCTCACATTCAGCCGTGAGTGAGGCAAGGTCGAAAGGGCAACACTGGTTGGTCTGCACGCACATTCCAGGATGTAAGAACCTGAGGCCTTGCGCAGGCACTCAAGCTGAGGCCAAAAGAACACTGCCCTATCGGCATTCTGCATGCAGCTGACTCCATGCTGATTGACGTGCCAAGCTCCGAAGCCTCTGCTACTGTCGAACTCCTTAGCAGACAAGTCCGAGTTGGAGCTTCAAAGATGCCCTAGCCATGAGGTCAACTCTTTCGTCTTCCGACTTTCGAACAGCCGAGTTGCTGAGAGCAGCCCATTGTTGCGGTTTCACGGCCACCAGTCTGAGCAGGTTATAACAGTTCGAAGTGCACAACCACTTAATCCCAACCAGCTCTGCACCAAAGCAAGCGGTAGCTTTGCCGGCGCCTTGTCTTCGACAAACTGAGGGCAAGCCACGCGGAGTAAGCGAGATCCGACGTACCTCAAACCTAATGCATCATCTTTGAGCCAAATGTGACGACGACAGCCGGTCATCTCATCGAAGATCAAGGAACAATCATTCCCGAGCAGCTCAGCTTGTTTGGGAATGAGGTGTAAGATGTAGAGTTATCCTGACATGCCAGTGCCCATCTGCGCAAAGTGCAGTCTCTCTGATGGAGCCTTGATGTTTAAGCTCAAGTCCAGCACAACGTTCAAGGACTTCAGATCGCGGTGCACAATGGTAGGGGTTTGGCTGTGTAAGTACCTGCATGAAGTTGCATAGTCCCAGAAGTGGGATATCAACAGCTTGAAGAGATGCAGGGTCACGAAACCCCGTCTGCAATCCTTGGGTGCAGTGCGAGTGGACTGGTTATTGCAAGATCACGAATGCGAGCTTGCAGCCTCAATGAAGCCAAGATTCTGGATGCACATGTTCATAGCATGGCTTGCCGGCAGCTTTTGCCTCGGACGTCGGCTGCGCTGAGCCCCTTGCGTGGAGCCCTTGAAAGCTCGGAGTCTGGCCGTCGCACATGCAGCAGGTGGTGAAGGGACCCTCCTGGCATGTACCTCAGGCAAGGTCAAGGCGATACCCCGATACAATTCAAAGCCCGGAATGCCGAAACCGTGGATGCTCAAACACATTTTCTGCAAGATTGAAAGCTTATCACCCTTTCAACACGACCGAGGGGCTCTGTGACAAGGCATAGATTGGGCAGCTCCAAGCATGCTCCCAAGAAGCGCACCTCGAAGAGCCAACGTGCAAATCGCCAGGCAGCAAATAGGCTTTTGCAGCGGAAGAAGACTTCTCCGAGCCCGCTGACCAAGCGTTTATGGCTGAGGTGGCGAAAGGAGTCGATCTCTCTGGCCAAATCCTGCAAGAGGTTCTCTCAACTCGCCAAGACCTGCGAGGCCGCTTTGACTTCGTGTGCTCAACTCCTGTACCACCAACTCCGTCATGTTCTCATCGAAGAAGAGCTGCTTGATGGCCACCTGCTCTTTGGCAACACTGGCTTCAAGATGCGGTCGCTCTTCATCCGCTGAATCCACAGTTTCAGCAAGCGCAGCTTCTGAGGTATTGCTTCCTGGGCTGACCCAGTCATCTGGACAAGCAAGCATGGTGTCAGCCTCATGCAGATATGCCTGCGTGCCTGCTGCGATATCCGAAAAAGGTAAGCTTGTTGTTCAGGCAGCAAGATAGCTTCATGCGGAATGCTTCTCTTCTCATCTGCTTGACTTCCTCTGCAGACTCTGCAGGCCTCCTTATTGAGGTACAGGCCGCGGAAAACCTCAAACTCAGGCTGAAAAAATATGTCTCGGTGGCAAGACTTCAGACCAATGTGTTTATCTGCCTGCCGCGTGTTCATCTGATCTGTAGTCTTGGCAGATATCCTGGCCTCGCCGAACTCTCCTTTACCCAGACGTTCGACGAAGGTCAGCTCGCCGTATCGAACCTACAAAACCACTGGGGTCAGGCTCCACAAAAGAACACTCATAACATCTCATAACACTCCCACCCGTCGGCTTCCCTCTGCTCTGCACCTTCTCGGGCTCTGTCAGGTCCCTGCTGCTCAGCATCCACAACAGACACAGTGTCTCAAGTTACTCATGCTCAGACTGTTCCAGCAACTATATATGCGAGCGTTTGGCATTGTCCTCTTACCAGACACGACGGGAACAGGCAACCTACCGTCGGGTTTGCGTTCATTTAACAGAGGCAAGGCAGCATCGGAAGCTCTAACGTAAACCACGTGACTCCCATGCAGCGCGCCCACACGCCAACATAAATCTTTTAAACCTGGGTCCATCCTTAATCCGAGACGAGAGCCTCACTCGCCCTTTTCGGCACACACGGCTCACTTCTTTGGATTCCAGGACTGCTTCGACTGCCCACTCCGCAGACAGCCTCTCTAGTGCCTCGCGCGGGGTAGAGAAGCCAAACCTGACTGAGTGGTTTGTCAAACGAAGGCTGCGGTTGGGCGTCGGTTTCCCTACTGTATGAGTCCAGACTGGTCGGGGCCCCAGCTTTGTCGGGACTGGCATGGGAGCCTCCACCTGCCCAGTTGCAACGAGTGGCTCAAACGTCTTAAACCGTTTGGACGGCACTTTACATCATTTTACACTTCAGAGGCTCAGATCAAAAATGACTCAGCTGTCACAATCGCTCTCGCTCCCACCTTGATTGGAGCTTTGGCTACCAAAGGCCTCATTTCTGCGAGATCACTCTCTGCTCCGGGCGACCATGCAAGGTTTTGAGCAATGGATATGACGATTCCATTTCACAAGAACACACACCGCAAGCCCCTGGGAAGTCGTAACGTTGATCTCGTAGGCACTCGGTGGCATGATGCATCCGACAAATCAATCCGGCATTCCTGCCCCCCCAACTTTAGGCGCTGGCTGTCTGGCTCGCCAGTTTTCAGACTGACCCCGCCTGCAGGCCTGCCAAAGGTCAGCGTGGTTGTTGTGCTACAGGCTACAGGTACAGTAACATGCAACTTGCGAACATGGCACAACACGGGAGAAGCTCTGCACGTCGAGAGCATGATACCGCAGCAGAGAACAACTTGATGACCAATCGCATACAGACATATGCATGCAATTTGTTTCTATGCAGAAACATCGGATTTCTCTCGCTGGCAGTCCTGCCAAGCCCTCCGCACTGGGCTTGCGAAGCGAGCAGAGACCTGAGAGGAAACGGCTGCAAATCTCCCTCGCAATCGCGTGGGAAGGCAGAAATTCGAGAGCATCATCGTCAACTGCCTGGAAGAGTCATATTGAGTTGGGTTGTCTCTGTTTTTGCTACAGCCCGACTCGCACATTCGGTCCACCTCTTCGCGGGTACGGAAGGTCGGGAAGAGGTGTCTGCGTTGTGCTGAACGTGCAGCACGTGAAAACCGACACTGGTAAGTTGTGAATAGCTCTCGTTGAGTACTTCAGAGTGTAGTAGAGACATCGAGAGACGATGCACCCGCAACAAGCTGGAATGCCCAATACCTACGTTACTTCAATGCCTGGCCCGAGAACGCTCCAACTAGGTTCTTGCAAGCGCAAAACAAGGTCCATGAGAGAGTCGATCAGCTTCTCGATTGCAACATTGAAACTTGCAACGGCAGGACCCGGACACTGCGCCGGAGGTTCGTTTACGTAGACCTAGTCTTCCTCATTCTGCCTCTGGAGGTCCGAGAAAAACTCTGGGAACCCAGTAGCCAACAAAGGCTCTGTGGAGTGATATTCAGTGATGGTTCTCAGCTCTGCAGTCATGGCTTGCATCGAAGCAAGAGCGATGTCAGTTTGAGTTTGGCAAATTATGCCTGTCTGGGGGCAGTCGTAAATCTCACTCTGCAAGAGGCAGGGTGTCTACCGTCTCAGGGCAGAGCTGTGTCTCCTGCACATGTGCAGATACACTCAGAGGCATCAACACAAATGCCCTGCTGCAAGGACCAGTATATGGATCGACGAACGTTTTGGCTAGTCGGCGTGGTTCAGACACCACGGCTGTCGGGGTTTAATCTTGTTGCTGACTTGCTTCATGCCGACAAACTTGGGTCTTGCCAAGCAGGGCCTGACCTCTTGATGCGTGACTCGGGTGGCCGGAATCGTGGAAATGCACATGCTCGACCGGCCTGCTGTCGGTGGCAGCGATGGTACTGGCGGAGAGCCTGTGCAGGGTTGAGCCAGTCTGCAAGTTGTTTTTCTTGTGCAAGCCTAATCTGTCCCTTGGTCTTGAGAAGTGTCGTCGCCAAGCACATCGACTATGGAGTTTGTGGAAGCTTCTGGCCTCAACAAGCAAGTTAGCTTGTTGCCCACGTCCGCCCTACACGTAGTGGCCTCACGTCCAGCTAGACACCCAACAGTGACCCCCGGCGCCGCCTGGAATCCTGGAGCTGGGCCTGGCGGCGCTGGCGGGACGCTCCTGGAAAGATTGGCGTGAATCGTGAAGCAGCATTCTTTCTCTCCGTGACATGGCCGGAAGCTCCTCGTGCGGGAACTGCAGCAGCCCTTGTGCTGCCAGCGAACTCTGCCTCACCTGCGGCAGTTTGTGGCTTTGTGGATCTCGGAGCTGGTCGAATTCCCACCTCGGTGGGGGATGCTCCAAAGCTTCCGCGAGCTGGCGGGCCTGTGACGGAGCTGCTAGAGCTGCCTTCGGAGCTCGAAAACACTGCGCCACTGCTATCTGCTAAAGCAGGAAGGCTGGCAGGTCTGACTTCGCACAGTTCACTTCCGGGTTCGGTTGCAGATGCCACCCGCCGACCTTGCAGACTGTCCTGCCAGACTGCCAGGCTTCCGATACGAGGAGGGTTGGCAAGTAGATACTGCAGCACGCAGACTGGCAGGACTGTCGATCTGTGCCAAAGCCCGAGCCAAAGCTGCCTGGCGCACCATTCTTGCCACAGCCGGGCTGCGAGGATCCTGACACGGAGCTGGCAGCTAGCACTGGGTGAGGCCGACGGCCCGGACCTGTTCCTTCTTCACTCCGCTCAGACACGAACAAATTGGCGGCAAACTGTACGAGTGATGCGGTGATCTGCTCGAGAGCTTCCAACAGAAAATGTCAAGTGCTGGCATCGTGCATCCTGGCACGGGCACCGCGGCTGCGGCTGCAGGGTTGGAGAGTGCAACAGCCTTCACAAGACCTTCCACAATCTGTCATGCCCTTGCCACCACCCAAATATGGCCATTTTTCCGGGAGCGGTGCCACGAAAGCGCCTGTTTGCACTGTGGCTAGCCCCTCGATCTTAACAATGAACCTCTGAGCTTTTGGATCAATTCCTCAACATCCAAGTCTTTGAGTCAGGGCTGAGGGGTCTCCAAACTCTTGGCCTTTGAAAGGCTAGTTTGCGATTCGTCTACGGTACAATCCTCTGTTCATCTCTGTTCTGTCCTTCGAAGCATCGTCGCACAGCCGCCCCAAGCGCTTCAGAGCCTCGCAAGTCTCTGCATAGATCCGCTCAACATGGGGAGCACTTGGGGGAGCCATAGCCTTGAGGCCCCGAATAGCTCTGCGCGCCTGCTCGCGGCGGCCACTGCGATAGAGCCTGGCAAGGTCGGACGGGCTGCAAGCGGCTCAGACTGTCAGATACTGCACTCTCTGCACTCTGCAGACTCTGCACCCTTGAGGCAACATGCCAGGACAGACAAGTAATATGCACGGTCTGCAGCATTGAAGACGGCGCAGCCGTCCTGTGCCAAGAACAGAGCTCGGCACGGCAGAAAGGTGCCTAGCAGAGCACTGCGCAGGCGCTTTCGCAACTCGAATGTTACGCTGAAAGCTTTGCCGGTCCTCGGGACACCAGACAAGTCTGCGGTTGAGGCTGTCCACTGCATCATCGATGCTGGTCACGGTTTGCCTGACAAATACATGGGTAAATTCTCTAGGCTAGGCTTTTCTGTCATCGAATCATAAATCGACGTGATTGCCGTCCTCACGTGTCGTAATCACCTTCCTCCGTTTTCTTTGCTCGAAGTCGCTTAGTACCGGCTTTGCAGTAGCTGCCTGGGATCGTGCAAGTGCTCTCCCCACAATCTGCAAGCTACTTGGAGCTTCTTATCCCTTTCCTTCTGTGGCTAATTACGAGAAGCTCCAATGCCTGTCCAACAGCCGCACGCGCCCCAGGAAAAGCGCCTGTTTGACAGCACTTGCTTCTGTAGCGCTTCCGGAGGCTGTACGCGCCAAGTGACCGGCCTCGTCTCCCTCGCTGCAAAGCTGCATAACTGACCTCGATGGACGGTCCCTCTCATCGATCGTAACATGAAGACGCAAAGCAATGACGTGTTCGATCGCGTTCTCTTGTTTCTTCTGGTGGCAGTGCTGATAACGGCAAGGGAAACAGTGCTTCTGCTGATACTTCCACTGTCTACACACGAGGCACAGGCTCTCGTGACCATGCTCCAGACTGCTCCTGCAAACGTAGGTATGTCATGTAGAAACGATTTGTTATGCTTTGTTCATATTAGTCTTCGTGTGGCCTCGAGTCCACGCAGGCACCCCGTGTGGGGGGTGCCAGGTCTGCCGACATCACGTGCATCGCTGATGCGAGAGGCTTGGTGATGTCGGTGTCAGTTCTGGCACCACATCCCGCAACTGCCTGATGTCGACACTCCCTTGTCCCGACTCCGACCCGATGTATTGTCACCATTTTCGCAAGCGACAGGTGACGTAACGGCTTCAAACCGTTGGACTGAAGTCGCGGTGCAAGTGCAGAAAGAAGAAGTTAGGATCCTAGTAAGAGGGTCTGCGCATGATGGAAGGCCCGCTACGGCCCTTCTGCTCAGCAACTCGAACTTGTCAACTCTCGGCAACAATCAACAGACACGAGTATGTCTGTTCAAGGAAGCACGCAGCTTCGAGCACATGGAAAAGATGCTTGGCAGTGATTCCGGTGCTAACCTCCGCTCGCAGAGGTGTCGCAACCGCGCGGAGACGCCGATGATCCTGAAACGGGAACATGAGGAACAATGGCGTGATGGGGATCTCGGCAATCCTTGAGCAAAACTCTCCTGGCACTATGGGAGATTCACTGCGGTTCCCCGTTGCCTGGATCAATCCTGGAAGCGGTGAGCCCGGACTGGCCCTGGCCGGGGCTCAGTTGCGAGGCAAGAGCGACTCCCCTCTTCGCCCAGACTTGAAGGCTAACCACTACAACAACCAAGGAAACAAGATGGACGTTTCAAAATAACGCAAACTGTACCAGGTGCATACTTGTCTCGCATCTGTGAGACGGGCCCAACAGCTCTTCCCTGAGTTCCGCGCGCACCGGGCCGCACTGGACTTGCGAAGGGAGGCGACAAAGCCCTCCGTCAGATGCAAACAAGCAGACTGTTCTTTTTGCGAGAGGTAAGACAGTTAATATAGGCTCTTGGTAATTTGACCGTGCCGCCCCCATGAGCCTCGGCATCCGCACTGGAGTGGTTGGGCTTTGGCACGACACTCCCTGTTGCAGCAGATGACGGGATCCGCACGGTGATGCTTGATTCGCATATGCCGCCGAACTCAAAGTAGATTCTTCGGCCTTCAACTGCGCCGTGATGATGGTCGACCTTGACAGGAGCCGATGGGCGGTTGGCAGATCTTTGTGTTAATCCGAAAAACTCACATCCCTCTGTGCCCCCTTGAGTGTAGCAACAAATCCGGTACAACTGACAAGCACCGACAGGCTGCAAAACATCTGCACAAATTCATGGCGGCCCGGCTGCGAGCCATTTCTTGCAAGTCCTGGCGACTACTCAGTGACTTTGCTGCAAACCGGTTGACCCTTCTCTTTGGTGACCTCGCGCGAACCCTTCTATGATATCTCTGCAGCTTGACCGTGCTGTGTTCTTATGCTGCAAGGTGGTCTTAAACTTAACAGTCCAAGCAGTTTCAGTGCCCTCTTCTGTAGTCTCCTGTTGCGTTCAACGACTGATGTCCCACTTCTTCTTTTGCTTCTTCTCATTCTTTGTCTTCTTCTTCTACTACTCCGAATCCGACTACTACTAATTACTACTACTACTACGACGACGACTACTACTACTTCGATTAGTTACTAGTTACTAGTACGACAACGACTAGTACGACTACGAATACGACGACCATTATCATTAACATTGCGATGACTACCACGACGACTACCACTACTACTACTACTGCGACTAGTAGTACTACTACTAGTACTACTACCATTACTGCTGCTACTTCTACTACTCCTCCTTCTACTCCCACTCCCACTCAAACTCCTACTCCTCCTACTACTCCTACATCTCCTACCTACTACTCCTGCATCTCTTGCTTACTCCTTCTACTGCTACTGCTACTGCTGCTGCTTCTACTGCTGCTACCACTACCACCTGAAGATTATCCATACCTCCATTCTCCGAGCCCCTGCTCCCTTGCCGCATGTGCCTGGATACTCCGGTGGTCGCTCCACCTGAAGGCTTCAGGTTTTGGGCATTAGACCGGCATGTGTAGAGTGTAGCGTGTAGACAGTAGACACGCAGACATTGGATCCTTCAACCAAGCCCACCAGTTGTTGATCCCCAGCGGGCGTGAGATTGACTGCCCAGGCCCCGATTGAAAGCGGGTACGGACAGAGTGCGATTTCACCGATGCAGTGCCCTGAGTAGTCCGAGTCCTGCAGCCTTGCTGGCGAAATCAGCCTACCCGAATGGTTGTTCAGGATAACACGCGCTCCCGCGACAAGTGACGGAGCAGGGGGCATGTGATTGGTTGTAGATCTGCCTTGGCAGAGCTAATATCCGTATCTTTGCAGGTAGGTACTGCGGTCGACGGCAGCTTTACGCGAGATTCTTTTCTCATACACCAACTTTACCACGATTCCCTCAAGTTCAAAGGCCCCTTTCTCCTTTGCCCTTTTGACACAGGTCAAGACCCAATATGTCCAATCTGACAAGCATACCATAAAAAACACCGCAAACCTAGAAAAGGTGCAGAAGTTTGCAATGCGTTACGGTGGAGATGACGTTTGCTCCCTTAAAATCTCTCGAATCCTGAGCTGGAGCTATCGTAGAAACTTTAATGTGACTTGGCAGCGCATGCCGCAGCCCGTTTAGTTTGGTCCTGCCAAACAAGGAAGGCCTCATTGGTATCCGGGCTTTCAACAAAATGCCTGCCCGCATAGTGACACGGGCCTGAAACTTCACGGCATGGGCTCTGCCCAATGAAGCTCTTCATGGTGACTTCAGGATACCGAGACTTCTCGTGCCAGCTTGTGCAAATTCAGAGTGAATGGCTACGGCCCACGACAAGAACATCAATTTGTTTGGAGCGCATGCGCCATCGAGCCCTGTGACGACAAGACCAACATGCCAACATCACGTCTGTGAGGACCACCGTGATGAGAAGTAATTAAGCATTCATCCCTAGATGTGACTGAGTGAGTAAGCGAGTGAGCAAGCGTGTGTGTGCCTGTTGCTTATGCACTGTCGACGTTGCCATGGGTGTGTGGGAAGCGGCGCATGAAGCACATGCTCTTCAGCAGTCCTGCAAGCCTACTTTAAGCCCGTCGTTCCATCTCCGACAACTGTTTCATTGTCTTTACTTCGGATCTGGTAGCTGCGGCTTCCTGCAGCACCCGATTGCCCTAAACTTATTTATAACTTCGGAGAACCTCTTTGCCCCACCGTTGTTTAACGTAGCCTGGAGCGGTGTAGTGCATGGAGTGCCACAGGGCGTGTTGCCAGGTGACACCTGCAATGCTGCAAGTAGCTCGAATTCTGGATGGCAGTAAACACGGAAGATGACCCGAAAAACTTTCAAGCCCGCGTGCCTTGGGAGGCCCAAGTGTTGCCCGTGGCGGAGGCGCTACAACCTGATCCGTTGATGCTAAGGCAGGCTTCGGTAGGTTGATGTAGGTTGGCAGGGAATACTGCAACGAAAGAGAATCTAAAAGAACCACTCAGGACGAAGGTGGCTGTCCATAATCACGAGCGGGAGCAGCAACTCTTTCTGCCCTTCGTGCGTGCTGATGCTCGCATATGGAAATGCGGGGAGCTACCGGACTCGGCACGCAGCTCGGCCGGCAGGGTGTAGCTTGCTGAATGCGTAAGCGCACTTCGCTCTCTCACTCGTCTTCATTCCAGGATGAGTAAGACCGTCGGTAGAGTGGCCACTTCCAGCAGACTTAATTTCTTGTCCGCTGCTATAGCCGCAAGTGGCACTTGCAGGTTTGCTTCGGGCCTACGTTGCCCTCGCAGAGTCTGCAAGCTTGTCCCTGCATCCAGACTGCATCCAAAGCGGCAAGTCCGATGACATCCACCAGCTCCGGTGATTCATGCGACACAGAGCTTGAGATTTACGAACACCGTACGACATGAGATTTACGAACACCGTACGACAAGTCTTGGAGGATGTCGCCGAAAGCGAGACTGTATTGATAAGCCGTGCAGTCTGTCACGGAACTTTGTACATGGATGGTTGAACGCCTTCCGATGGACCCTCCATGGCCATCATGCAGTGTGCGCGTACCTGCTGCAGAACTTCGAAGCCTGCGTTACGGAGGACCAGCGGGGCATTTCTGTGCGTTTCTCACACGACCAAATCGAAGGCCAACCCACGGCCGCAAGTCCTCGAAGTTCGGGCAACACAGACTGGTCCTCAGGCCGAAACACAAGAGCCTTGATATAGTTCCGAATTTTTGCGCACAAGTCAGTGACCGCTGCTAAATAAGTATTCAATATTTTCTTAATCTCTGAATCATGACCCTGGTTCTCCTGTGGGCAGCAAGTCGAACCAACGAATGAGAACAAGGGCACGATGCGTACAATGCACAGGAAACCTGCTTTGACCAAAAAGGCACTTCGACGCCGAGATGGCTCCAGTTGCAAGCATTCTGTGAGTCTGACCCCGGCTCCCAGGCCATGTTCACGAAGCATCTTTGCATCGCTTTGACAACTCCCGACAAACCAGACAACTTTGCTAGACATCATGCGAGGCAAGCGAGGACTTGCAGGCTTCTGGTCGGCACCAGCATTGAAATAGATTCAAAGCATGTCAGAAAGGTGCGGATGCTAGCTCCGTGCATCAGATTGGTGGCCAACTTCAAGCTCGACTCGGGTTTGCAATACAGCCACAGCATCACCCGCATCCTCTGACTTCACCTGCCTACTCGAGCCTCAGAATGATGTGAACACCGCTGTCCGTCGTCACGAGATGGCCTAGCAACGGCTGCCACGGAGAAGATGCGCAACACTGATGCGACATAACGCCTCTCAGCTCGTGTTGCTGACTCTAGATAGTTGATAGTTCGCAACGGAAGACTCGAGAAGATCCCTGGAGAGACCGAGGTGCTGAGCTCGTTGACGTCTAAGTCGAAGGCGGCCTGCGGCCGATCGGAAAACCCATCCCAAAGCACAGCACGGGTGCGCCTACCTACACAGACAAACACACGCACATGCACACGCGCAAACGCGCACAAGCGCGCGCATGCGCGCACACGCACACACACACTTGGACACTCTCTCTCGGAGGAGTAGCTAGCTGTACGTTACGTTCTTATGGGGCTCTCGGCTTGGCCCCTCGCCACTTCACTTGACTGGCAGAAAACACTTGCAGGTACGTGAGCCAGGCGTCCCTAGCTCATATCAGTGATCTGTAACAGCCTCTTCGTTGGACTGCCACTGCTACAGATCAGGCAGTCCCCCTGCACTACTTCGCAATCCGAAACTCTTTGCTATCAGAGGTGTACACACACANCACGTACCCCGTTTTCCGGGGTAGTCGAATGGCCTCGATTCGGAGGCAAACTGTGCTTGCTATTCAAACTCGCAAGGAACGCTGATAGTAGGAGGAGTGTATGTGCAAGTAGCTTCGGTCTGAGACCATTGAAAAGAAAGTTCAGCTGCAGCTTCAATGCTTTTTAGCCGTGTGAAATAAGGTTGGTGAACCCCTCGGAGCTTGAGAAAGAAAGCTCTACGAGGTAGATACAACCTTGGGTTGGTGAGCGACTCACTGATTGCCTGCTTCAGATCATCTATGATGCCANCGAGGTGATACCGTCATCACGTCCTTCAATTGGAAGATCGTGGACCAAGATGAATCTGGTCTTCTCGGGTTGTGGAATGGCTTTGTTCGGACGAGGACCCACAGGTAATTGGTCTCCCGGTGGAGGTAGAGAGGCATCATCAGCTTTGCGCCGCATGACAGAAAGCTCTACAATGTGAGGGGCGCAGAAGCTTGAGATTCAACTGAAACCTTTAAAAGGAACTAACGAAATGGAAGTGGCGATCACTGACCCTCCATCTTTTTGTACATTACTGCATGCAAGTCTCAGACATGCTAAGAGTCTCATATCCAAAACGTGAAAGGAATGATGAACCGACCGATGTGTAACACATCGGAAAAACATGCATTAATTGGGCCGAACGCTCAACGGACGAGACTGTTCATGGGGAAGCAGACCGCTGTCTTTTTCGAGACGATGGAGAAGAATCGGACTCTCCTCGTGGTCTCATGGTGAGGTTGTTTTTGTCTGTCTTTCCACAGACGTTGAGACAGCCATTCTGTAGTGACTGGGAACCAGTTCTTCCGCCAGTGAAGGCCATCAAAAGTGGACCAGTAGTATCGNTGTCTGTCTTTCCACAGACGTTGAGACAGCCATTCTGTAGTGACTGGGAACCAGTTCTTCCGCCAGTGAAGGCCATCAAAAGTGGACCAGTAGTATCGCCACGTCAAAGGTGGTGAACGGGACCGAGAGGAAGTTCGGTCTAGCATGTTGCATTCATTCACTCACGAGCAAGAAACGGCCACTGGCAGAAAACACGCGCCAAGTTAAAAGCTGGCTGAACTGGTAACCTGTCCTGATGTGTAACATTGTGCAGCATGAATCTTTGCTNTGCATTCATTCACTCACGAGCAAGAAACGGCCACTGGCAGAAAACACGCGCCAAGTTAAAAGCTGGCTGAACTGGTAACCTGTCCTGATGTGTAACATTGTGCAGCATGAATCTTTGCTCATGTGCTGCTCAAAATTCGGTCAACAATCTGGTGAAACTTCTTCTTGTTGCTCCGGGTAGAGCTTGGAAGCACCTTGATAACATCAAGCATCAACTCTGCTCGNGCATGAATCTTTGCTCATGTGCTGCTCAAAATTCGGTCAACAATCTGGTGAAACTTCTTCTTGTTGCTCCGGGTAGAGCTTGGAAGCACCTTGATAACATCAAGCATCAACTCTGCTCGATTGGTTCTTTTGTGATCGAGGCAGAGTTTACAAGTGGCTTTCAGACAGCAGTAGGGCTTATGCCACTTTGTGGACATAGCTTTAAAAGCCTGCTGTTTTTTGCAAGATGTAGCATCCGTGGTACTGTATACGATTGCCCCATCCTTGGGGTCAAACTGAGGCTTTTGAAGGAGGACCCGAGTTTTGTCCTTAAGGCGAAAAGCCGAAAGGTCGGTAGTCTTGGACTTCCTGACTTGAGATTTGCGGGCAGCCTCATGAGAACTTGTCTGAGAACTCGAAGTTGAGGAAGAGGAAAAAGAACGAGCCGAGGAACACGACGAGCTACTTGTAAAAGAGCTTGAGGCTCGCGTGCGTTTTGAACGCTTGCGATGTTTGGCCATGGCTTGTGATGTGTAATCGGTTGACAGCCACTGACTGAGCAAACATGGACACGACAATGCATTCAGTTGACTCTGTATGCACAGAAAGCTGTGAGAGATCCAGCAGCAGTCTTTTTCGCTGCGAAATCCTCTCCAAGGATTAATTAAAAACTGACGATGCGTGCTTTTAAGAAGAACGCCATCCGCCCCAGGCTTCAGTGTCCTGGATAGCCCTCTGGCTAATCTTGTCGGCGATGGTATTCAGCATGGATCGAGCCGGAAANTTAAAAACTGACGATGCGTGCTTTTAAGAAGAACGCCATCCGCCCCAGGCTTCAGTGTCCTGGATAGCCCTCTGGCTAATCTTGTCGGCGATGGTATTCAGCATGGATCGAGCCGGAAAGTCGGCCAAATCTTGATCGGCAACTATAAAAATGTAATCGATCCGGGCTGGTGCAATCGGCACATGGAATTTTCCAAGACTGTGTTGGCGGAGGGGCTTTTTGCGAAATTTCCGCCCATGTACCCGCCAAACACGATGCCGGAGCCTTTTTTTGTGCTCCAGTTCAGATTGGCGGCCCATTCGATGAAACTCTCGGTCCACCCAACATTGGTGTGGCATCGACCGAAAAAGGACATCGACTCCTGATCTGGCCTTAGGCCAAGAGTCCAGGCAGCTGTGCGAATAACTCGCCCAGAGGCCAAAATACCAACTGATCCGGGCACATCCGAACAGTGGGCCCAGGCAAGGTGCGCCTGGCCTGGAGGCTCCGGTCCAGGGAATCTGACTTGAAGCTTCAAGTACAGTTTGCTGTTGCACCCTGGTACTTCGTAGCTTTTCGCCCCCGGCTTGAAATGATTTGCAACTCGAAGCTTTGCAGATATTAAAGCCTTGGCAAACGTTCGAAAAACCCCGCTGTTCATGGATTCTGGCTTTGGGGCTTCTTCGAAAAGAGATAGAAGCTCAAGGCAGACGTCATCAATCTCGCTGTGTGAGATGGTCGACCATGGTCTGCAGTGAGCNATAGAAGCTCAAGGCAGACGTCATCAATCTCGCTGTGTGAGATGGTCGACCATGGTCTGCAGTGAGCTAACACTGCTCGTTTCCGATCGCGAATTTCTCGCATTTCGGAGTGTTTAAAATGAGCCAAGAATCGGCGAAAGGATTGTTGCGATAGTGCAACACGAAAAAGCGCATATGCCAGGAAGGGCGTGAGAGGGTCGGAAGTATCGAAAGTTTCGGTGCTCTCCGCCATGCCACTTTGTTGGAGCAATTCTGCTCCAGTGGCCTGGTGGGCATCAATGAAAAGTTGCNGGAAGTATCGAAAGTTTCGGTGCTCTCCGCCATGCCACTTTGTTGGAGCAATTCTGCTCCAGTGGCCTGGTGGGCATCAATGAAAAGTTGCTCAAGGTCCACTTCAGCGGGCCGATCAGTGAAAGTCTGAGCAGTGTTCTTCCGAAGCTCTTCGTCCAGCATCTCATCAGCTGTTTTCTCCACAGCTGGAGGCTTTTCTGTAGATGCTTTTCCAGGCAGGACAAAAAAGAGGGAAAAGGCCGGTGTGGCCTTAGGCTCACGTTCCGGAGGATTGTAGGGAGGAGTGACTGGAGCAACATTGTGCTTCACTTTGGAAGTGGAGTCCGGATTTTTTGCTCCGGCGCGGGGGTGGAGCTTGGCTTGCCCCCGAAGTTTGTGGAGGCGGTTGTTGGCCTTTTTTCGGCTCAGAAAGAAAACCAGGACGAGGTACAACTGGTCGAGGAGGTTGAGGTCTCCACGATCCGGGCGGACCAGAAGGCCATGCGGCTTGTGGCGGCCCGCTGCTAGCAAACCATACTCCCGGAGGTACATCAGAGGCCGGGCTTGATTTTGGCGGTGACCGCTCCGCAGGTGCGGACTTTGCTCGCACTGAAGGTTCGCCTCGATGTGGGGTCCTTGGACGAGGCGGTGGATGCCGTGCAAAAGCAGGCGGAGAGCCGCGAAAAGGCGAAGCATGCGGTGCCACCTGCCAATCCCCGGGTGGAACAGCCGGAGCAGCCGTTGGTAACGGAGCTCTCAGTCGTGCTGCTGCAGCAGGAGGTTGTTGTACCTCCCCTCTTTGAGGGTCGTGCCTGCTGCGAGACCGATGCCGGTTGTGTCTTCTATGACGGTGGTGCCGGCGGGGGGAAAACTCCTCAGATCTTGCCCTGATGGCTTTAGGTCTCGAAGGTGGAGGTGCCGTGTTTGTGCCCTCGGGGGGAGGGGCTCCGGCATAGAAGTTGAAAACATACGACATAGCTGGAGTGGCTACGAGCAGCAAGCGTACCCCAGTCTTGAAGCAAGAAATAGCACTATGTACATATTGGAACGGTGCAAGGTGTTGCAGATTTCTGCAATGTNCATAGCTGGAGTGGCTACGAGCAGCAAGCGTACCCCAGTCTTGAAGCAAGAAATAGCACTATGTACATATTGGAACGGTGCAAGGTGTTGCAGATTTCTGCAATGTCATGACATCAACTGTGAAAGAGACATACATGCTTTTTCAGCTACGGTGACGTCCTTTGTCGAAGAAACGAGGAAGCAGCTTTCTTTAAAAGTTGGACGTTTTACCCGTAGGTCGTATATGATCTGACCAAGGTCTGTACATCAGCTTCTGCCTGCTGAAATGGAAAAGCGATGCGGCTGGCCAGACAAATCCTGGCATAAGCGGCGGAATATTTGTGCGCGTCAGTGCCTGCCGTACGAAACGGCCGAAACTGATGTCTGGCGGTGGGTTGTCTGTACTCAAGACGTCGAGTTCGAGGATTCAAAGTTGTCCCCGGAAACTCTCCGTCTGTCACCGCCTCGAGTTCCACTGGATGTCCATAAAAATATGGAGCCAAGAATTGTTGAAAGAACCATCGGCTGGATGTTGTATCCGAGCAGAGTACCAGTCGATTGTCTACTTAACGAATGATATAGACCTGCGATCGCAAAGCTTCCAAAGCGCTGCGATGCGAATCGTACCATTGCTGTTCCTTGTAAGAAACAGCAATGTTGGCGAGGGAAGGCGAAATCTGGTTGCCAATGGCTGAGCCTCTGGCCTGCTTAAAAATCCTTCCCATCTGAGTGAAACAGGAGGTCTCCAGCGAAAGCTGACAGATTCGAGAAAGATCCTTTAGAAAAATTGCGCCCGTCTTCGATCTGTGGCACTTGTAGCCGCCTTGAAATAGTCGAAGCTTTGGCTCAGAGGCACCGAGCTGTACAGTGAACTTGATCTTGTTGAACTCTGTCGACTGTAAAGCTGCATATGAATCAATTAAATGATTCACAGCCTGCATAATTTGATCCGTGGGGAGACTTGTGAAAAAACCCACCAGATCCTGATTGAACTCCATGAGTTCAATNAATGTCTTCATCGACGTTGGAGAGATACTGGTGTAGTCCCTGGAAGATCTCAGGAAGGGACTGATGCCCGTAGCTGTTAGGGAAAACGACAGGTAACATCATGTTGAGGACGCTGCTAGGACTTGTAAGAGATAATTGGCCGAGCCTTCAGGAAGTTCTTCTTTTGTTTAAGAAGCAGGTAGGAACAGGGCAGCTTTGCTGCTTCCTGTACTCCCCATCGATATGGTTTCAGCCACGATTTTCTCGTCATTGTGGCAAGAAAATCCTGCGCTTGATTGGGAGTCAGCAGCGAGCGAGTGTACACTTCTTCACCACCGAAGGTGCTCTTCAAAATCCTCCAATAGAGCAGGGGACAGAATATGTGCAGGTGGTTCGGAGCATGGTCTCGACCTTGCACAACAAATCCGGTTAACACAGATTTGATGTACTTGNCTCTTCAAAATCCTCCAATAGAGCAGGGGACAGAATATGTGCAGGTGGTTCGGAGCATGGTCTCGACCTTGCACAACAAATCCGGTTAACACAGATTTGATGTACTTGATGTCGTCGAACGAAAGAGGCGTGCGACTGGAGACAACATGTTGCGACCATTGGTCGCGAACGAAATTCCTCCAATCTTCGTAGTTCACATTCGGGACAGAATGGCGTTGGGCCCAACGTTGAACTTCAGCCCATGTTTCCTCGATATATGAGGACAAAGCAGGGCAAACCTGTGTCTTGGCACTGGTTCCCAGGAGAAAACGAAGTCTTTTCGAAACGTGCAAGGCATCGAGTGGCGAGGCCACATGCCACCGACCATCTTCAGGATGATTAACACCTCCAATGTTGGGGNGTCTTTTCGAAACGTGCAAGGCATCGAGTGGCGAGGCCACATGCCACCGACCATCTTCAGGATGATTAACACCTCCAATGTTGGGGTGCTTCTCTCGAAAAGAAGAGCAGCTGCAAGGAAGTGGTGTGTCCCATGAAAATTCAGCCATCATCTTGTGATGGTTCGTCAGGAAGGTGCCCATCGAAGAGTGAGCAGCTGATACGACATGGCGAGGAGGGGGTGAAACGGAACAAGAAAATCCTTGGCAGGAACTACTTTGTTTGTGAGCCACTTCTTGGTGGCGTTCCGGAAATCGTCGTGAGACAAAAGAGGTATCTTGATGGGTCTCGCTTTTGGTGGGGTGAGACCTCCTTTGAAAGTAAGGATTCGAGACAAGATGCTTTGCACCAAGCTCTTGGGAGGCTCTTCCAGGTTGTTTGACAGCCGGATAAGTGCATAAATATGAGGTAACGAGTACGANGAGACCTCCTTTGAAAGTAAGGATTCGAGACAAGATGCTTTGCACCAAGCTCTTGGGAGGCTCTTCCAGGTTGTTTGACAGCCGGATAAGTGCATAAATATGAGGTAACGAGTACGAGCATGATCGAAGTCTCCGTTGCAAATTAAAAGAAGCAAGGGACTTCTCTGCAAGTACTGTTAAAATCATCCAGGATGAATGCAGTTCTTGTTTTTCCGTGCTGTACAGGGACAAGGCTCCCAACTTGCGCAATCTTGCACGGAGCTTTCGGTGAAGTCTATTGCCTGGTGCACTGTAGGACGAGGCAATTTGTCGAACAGACCGAGAGTAGTCCGGTCCCAACTTGGTGATCCGTTTTTTCAGGATGNTTGCACGGAGCTTTCGGTGAAGTCTATTGCCTGGTGCACTGTAGGACGAGGCAATTTGTCGAACAGACCGAGAGTAGTCCGGTCCCAACTTGGTGATCCGTTTTTTCAGGATGAACGGACAGTTCAAAGTTGGATTCCACTTCTGGATCAGAGTGGATTCCAGAGTTCGAATTTGTCTAGATGTGTTCATGGTAGCCAACGATATGGCTATCAGTGATCCTAGACAATGATGGGACACTTGCCAATGGAGCATAAGCTCAGCATGGACTGGTTTAAAATCCAACAGTTGCCGAAGCTTGCGAAGTCGAGAATCCTGTCTCTNACACTTGCCAATGGAGCATAAGCTCAGCATGGACTGGTTTAAAATCCAACAGTTGCCGAAGCTTGCGAAGTCGAGAATCCTGTCTCTTTTGTACAGAAACTGTTGTGGATCCGACATAACAGTCCGGTCCAATCCGAAACAGGGGCTCGATTTGAGCCGATGTGACAAGATATGCAGCAAAAGGCTTGTTAAAAAGATTGGTCAGATGTTTTGCTGAAATAAAGTTCTGACCTCGATATTCTTCAAAGGATTGAAGTCTTTGGCGCCATCGAGCTAGTTTTCCATTATCGGTTTGGCGAAGCAGGAGAACCAACACCGAAAACGCACACAAAACCCGAAAACCACAGCGCCATGGCATGAATCCTGGCTCGGTAATCGCAGCTTGCAGACAGGTCTTCGACACCGTCNCCAACACCGAAAACGCACACAAAACCCGAAAACCACAGCGCCATGGCATGAATCCTGGCTCGGTAATCGCAGCTTGCAGACAGGTCTTCGACACCGTCAAAATGGATTGCAACGCCTCAGGGCATTGATTGTTCAAAGGTAGATTCGTACCTTGATCTTCGAGTCAAGACGCCAAGGCACAAGCTGCCAAGACGATTTTGAGAAGATCGGGATCTTTTGCTGTCGCCAGAAGGCGCACCGGGAAACCAAAATCAGCTGCACGTTGCGGCAGCGTGGCTCGTTCTTCTTCGGACAAAGACTTGACTGTAGCAGAAGCTGATTTGCAGCTTTGCACGAGCTCTTCCTGAAGCTTGGGGTCCAAATTTAAGTTCTGTATCCACTTAGATGTGGACTGAGGAACGGCAGAAACTGGAGCTTGGCTCTCAAGAACTTTGCTGGCTTCAAAATTCGGATCAAAAGCTTTTTCAAGGAGCGTCTGAGCTGGTTTCACCGGCTTCTGTGACGCGGGAGAAGAGGCAATCGGCAGTCGCCGTTTTTTGTTATCAGACATCGGGTCCTCCGCAGAGGGCCGCTTTGACGGCGTCTTGACAGAAGAGCTGGTCGGGGCACTTTTTTGTGCTTGAACCAGTTGCTGGAGCTCAAGAAACTACGCGAGGACGCGCAGCGTAAACTCCTGTTGCTGGTACTGCTTACAGTGATTGTAAATGGATTCACAAAAGTGCTTCATCTTGGCACTTTTCTGTGCCGACTCACGTGATGAATCCACTGTGAGGCCTTGTTGGTCACAGTACACCTGGGCGAATTGATCCAGGTCAGCTTTGCTTTCCCGGAACTTCTGCATGAGAAACGACATAAAGGTGGCTTCTTTGATGGAGCGAGCGAAAAGTATGCTGGCATATCTACCTTGAGCGAGTGAGCGGAGAGCGAAGTTGTTCCAACCTTGCCAACAGAGCTCATGAAGCTTTAAAGAGGTGATGTCTCGCCCCGCCAATTGGTGCTTTTGAGCCCAGCTTGACGCCTGTACTTGGCGAGGAAANATGTCTCGCCCCGCCAATTGGTGCTTTTGAGCCCAGCTTGACGCCTGTACTTGGCGAGGAAACTGCAATCCGTATACCTCATTTGTGTCGTAAAAATTACGATCACTGTGAAAGGTTTTGGGGAGATTGGTATCGTGCTTGTCGGATGGTCCGTGTGGACTTCCGAAATCTTTTGGCTTAGTCCAACTTGGAGGTGTAGCAGGGCTGGCGGCAGTTTGTTGCCCCCATGTGCCTTGCTTCCATGCATCCCATTCTTCCTGTGTCCAAGACATCAGGTTGGAAAACTGTGAAAGATTTCCGGAACGTCCAACAGTTGTCTCGAAGATGAAAGCGAATCGATCAATGCTNTTCCTGTGTCCAAGACATCAGGTTGGAAAACTGTGAAAGATTTCCGGAACGTCCAACAGTTGTCTCGAAGATGAAAGCGAATCGATCAATGCTGGAGCATTCGCGTTCAAACGGAGCAAACGTTCAAGATGCAATCAAGATGTAATCAAGATGCATTCAAGAAACGATCAAGTTTAGGAATTCAAGTTGTTTAGAAGTCGATCAAGACGAGCATCGGTTTTTCAATGTTCATGGTCTTGATCAATACTGTATCAAGGACATTCAAGCGGCTACGCCCGGCCCTTTGACAGAATGCCGGTCGGATACACACTTGGACACTCTCTCTGCAGAGTAGTTAGCTGTGATTTACAAGAATGCACGCATTCGGATCCAGAGATTGCAAGCTCCGAATCAACTCGCCCATGCCAATCTCATTCGCAGGTACAGGCTCACACGTCTGTGAACCCATCCAGTCAACATCCATAGCTTCGTTGGCATGGCTAGGATGTGACCGCCATGCCCCCTGCACTACTNCTGTGAACCCATCCAGTCAACATCCATAGCTTCGTTGGCATGGCTAGGATGTGACCGCCATGCCCCCTGCACTACTTCACAATCCGAAACTCTTTGCTCTCAGAGGTGTACACACACACACAACATGTAGTATACTTGCGGCCGTGGCCACAGGCCATTCGGCCAGGACTTGTTCGAGAGAGTTTGTTAGTCTTATGACTTACGACCACATAACTTTAAGTCCTGCCAAGATTCAGTTGGGCAGGCAGGAGTGGTTCGCTCTGGCCAAAGTCGGGAACACCACCTGCAAGGACCGAGGGGTCAAAACGGGGACGCGCTGAAACTAGCAGCTCGAAGAAAAGCAGAAAAGCATGCTCCCATTTGTTTCGCTTGCAGAGGCCGGCCCCGAGGCCTGGTCCTGACCCGCTGGCCCGGCGCCGAAGGAGTTGAAGTGTAACACGGACTTCACGAAGAGGGCCTCAGGTTCTGCCTTGGTGAACGTGACTCAGTGACAGGACATCCGTGGAGCCTGCGCGTGCTGCGCGGGAGCATGATCTCTTGGAAACTAGCCTCTCCCGAAAACAATCCAAGAAACTCCCGCACAGGTCTCACACTCTTACGCCACGGCGTTTTGTTGCACATGGCATGACCAAAACACGAATGCAAGACTCAACGCCTCACAACTATATAGTACTTGAGGCCCAGAGGCCTCTCTTGCGGTTGCCCGCAACCGCTGTAGTGCCGGACTAGTGCTTTCCGGGGGAACGAAAAGCTCCGCCTGTCACAGGCGAATCTGAAAAAGATCTGCTCATAGCCATAGCATCTGCTGCCCATGGCTCGCCTGCCGCAGCTTTGGGGCCTTCTCCACGGCCTCGGCAGTGAGGCGCCGAAGCCGCGGGACGCGGAGAAGCGGCAGCTCGGACAGAACAAGGTCCTCGGTCGCACATCCACGTGCAGCAGAACTTTCGAGCGATGCCTTCAAGCGCCCAAACGGCCGACGAGAAGACAGGTGCTAAGCTCAGCCAAGGCTCGCCCTCGGAGTAGTCGCACGTGGCGCGGAGAAACTGGCCGAGCTCCGGCCGAGCGGAGTCTCTAACGACAGCTGGCGATCCCATCGGGTCAGCGTGCCATGCGTGCCCATGTCACGCCATGGCGTACAGTCATGAAGGGTCTTCCACAAGTCACTCAGAAGCTCGGCTATGTTCTGTAGCTTTTCCAGCTAAAGCAGGTAGGGCGAGAAGGGTGTTTGAAGTAACCTTAAGCTGAAGCAAGCCTCAAGAGGCTTCATGCGCCTGGTGATGAGACGGGAATAGTTGTGCAGATTCGCCAAAACCGATTTGCAGCCACATTCGACGTGAAACCCGAATCAACGGGACTCTTCGCAGCGACTTGGCCTTAAAGCGGACGGTCGGATTGGACACTTCGTCGTCCTGACGACACGCAACTGGAAACCTCTCGAAATGAACACAACGACTCTTCGGCTGGTGCCGAACACCCAGACTTGCCATGGAAGCCGGGAATCTTCGCACTACCGAGCAGTTGGGATTCTTCAGCCGTCGTTTGTTGCCACATAAACCGTCATCGTCGAACGATTTCATGTTGCTCCGAGATGCTCTGTGCGATGTGTTGGAGCTTACTGCTTCGGTGTATGGCTCTACTCGTCTCGTGTGAAGTGGGTCGTGCTGCTCTCCGGGGAGCCAAGAAAGGAAATGCTATCCAAGCCGGTCAGCTTTGGCGTGAAGGGCTGCTTTTCCTCTCCTCCTGCGCCCGCTCCCTTTCCACCGTTGCCTCAGAGATCCCATGCTGACGATACTTCTTGCCGTTCCGTCTCTTTATTTGTTAAGTTGATAGGCCACCATGTTTTCAGGGATTCGACGGAAGCTGCGAAGCTGTGAATCTGTGGGTGTCAAGCCCTGACGCATCGGTGTCCCCTGGCCGGTCGTGGTGCAGCTGCCTGATGCGCCCCTTTTTTGCAAAGACTTGCACATGCCGCCAAACCCTTCTTGCATCCAGCCTGCAACTGGGAACTGAATGAGAGCCTAGAGCAAACCTTCAAGTCTGGGGGGGGGTGGG
>BGNK01001979.1:72964-101312 GCA_003297005.1 Symbiodinium sp. clade A Y106
GGGGGTGGGGGGGGTGGGGCTGCGGAGGTGGGCGGCGGTGGTCCTTGCTCTGGTCGGCATTATAGTGCCGAAGGCTGTCAGTTGTGCCAATCTTTTTACCGATCTATCAATCAATCTAGCTCGCTGGGATGCTGATGAGAGAAAAGGCAGGGGATTGAACAGGGTTGGAGGTGCTGACCGGAGTGCTACCCTGCCACGGGGCCTCCTCATCGGAGTAATCCTGCATGAACTGCGGACACACAACTGCCGGGCATGGACGTCGTCTCTCAATATCAGCAGGCGGACCTCCTCAATGGCTCCTGGCATGGGTGGGTCGTCTTCCTCAGAGCGCAAATAACAACACAACAAGCAAGCAGTACATCCAATCCATAGCACAGGCACCTCATCTGGCTGCAAAACCCATTCCTGGTGACATGATGCTCGGAGCATGAGGTAGCTTGCACTCACGACCTGAGGTTCGAACCAGAAAGTCGGCAATGGGTAAGGAGTTCTGAGAGTTGCCACCCACAGCGGCAAACCTGAGGGCTTGAAACACACAGCTGGCAAACTTGATATATTGCCGTCTGGCCCTTTTTAAGTTTGCCTCGTCGGCTAATAACGCAATCAATCGCAGAATCTGCATGAACGAGGGGTATGGAAGTGGCATATTTGCCGCTCCATTGGCAAGGAGTGTCCCCTCATGTCCCCGACGTTTAAAAAGCTTGTAAGAACGGGCCACGTGCAACAGCTGGGACACGCCCTCACCCGCAAGAAACTCATTAGACTATTTCGGCAGCATGTCGGCACACAAGGGTGCTTCGTTGCCTAAGGCTCACCTCAGCACTCTCCTCCGTTGCAGGAGCCTTGGCGCAGAGCAAAATGCTTACAAAGTGTAAATCCACAATTGGGTGCCAAGGTTCTGCGCAAGAAGCCAGGCGATGAGAATCACCAGGAAAGATCCCGCGTTTCCCTTCAGCAAGGCTCCCAGCCTGTGCATGCTGGTGTACTACTGTTCAGGCGACCGGAACGGGAGCAGAAAGATCCGTCCTGACGAACCTGCTTCGGAGCGGAAGAAGCCAAGAAAGCCGTTCTCCGCTCGGAGGCACCGTGCTGGAACCTGCTGCTAAGGCTGAGCCAAGGCCGGAAGGCGACTGACACAGCGAATATGTCACCGCTGCGGCACTTTGGAGATGAGCAAGCTTCTTGGCAGAAGGGCGGAGATCTTCCTTCCGCCAAGCCTAGACGAACCCAAGTCAGGAAGGTCTGCGCTTAGCGTGTCGAGGACATCTCAGATATTAGATCCTATAAGCGGCACGAGCTGTACTCAGAGTTCTCCACTGCCGCCAAGCGGCCTTCGCCACGACCCCTGCCTGGCTACTGTCGGAGCACTTGCGGCATGCTTTTGCCTGATCATGATCAGAGAACGTGCCGAAGCTGCTTGTAGGACACCGGTCCCCCGTCCGCCCTGCCTTTCCCACATTGTGGGCCAAGCCTGCCAGCTTATGGGGCCACGTGCACGTCTGGCATCTCCGCCAGATGGCAGTGGAGGTTAGCCGAGCTGCAAGTGCTGCAGAACCAGTCCCCGGCACGTGGAGGAAAGCGACAGATCTGGCAAAGGTGAAGTGGAGAAATTCGACCTGGCTTTCTGCAGATTTCGAGATCTCCTTAACATCAACCACTCGGTGTCGACCAAGGAACAGATGCAAAGCTTTCCGCCGTAGCCCCACAGTCCCAAAGGGACCGTCTCCTTTTCAAAGAGGCCAGCTTCGTTCCAAATTCCCTTGAACTGGAGATACCATAAGCAGTGGGCCACCCTAGCCTCCTGTTCTTCGAGCTGCCAGGCGTGCAGGGTGCCAGCAGGAACTTCCTGCTCAACCACCCTATTGCACGAGCCCCCGAATTCGCACAGACGTCGTACCTCATAGACCACTGCAGGTCTTTCAACTTCTCCTGCTTCACAAAGCGCGCTGACATCTCAGCTACGAGTAGGTTGCACAACGACAATGCGTGCCCTTGCCAAAGCTTGCCTCTAGCAAGCTGCTGCTCGCGAGCAATACTCCTCGACCAGACTTTTAAGTACACATACATCTTCAAATTACGCTCCCTGCATGACATCTACAGACCTGCCATCCCAGCTGGGATGGGCTCCTCACCAGCAATGGCCAAAGGATTCCTGCACGTTCCAGGAGCCGAGCAATGCGGCCTTTCCAACCAGTCATCACAGATCACGCTGAACCACGCCAATCACGCCGTCTGTGCTCTTTTCAGGCCCGACCCGCCTTCGACTGGATGAACTACGAAGCAACTTCGAGGCAAGGGTAGCCTGATGGGGCTGTTTATACCTCCTTTCGCTTCAGAACGCCTGGCTATGTCATGATCAGTGGCACCTGCGGGCGTAGGCCAGGTGATCTTCGGCACCAACATGGTACTGAAAGTGTACACTCTGGCTGAGCGCTTGTTGCACTCGGCTTCGAAGATTGTCACTCATCCTGGCAGGGAAATCTCCCCATTTACGGTATATGTGGCATTTCAGGTCCAACGCAAACACGTGCGAGCAGTTTGGGCGCATGTGGATCCGTGCAGCCGGCCTTACAAGGTCCTCCGGGCTGAAACCCGGTCGCAAGTGGCTCACCGTCAGGTCCTCCAGCAAAGGATCTCATCAAGAGTGACATGGCTCCGCCGGAAAACTGTTGATGTCCAGGCTCTGTCTGTGGGCCGAAGACGAGGACGGAGGTGGCTAGGTGAGAGTTCGACAATGCCCCGAAGCCACCCATCGACCTTCAAGACATGCCAACACGGCCAGGACTTATGAGGACTGCTCTTCCGAGGGCCGGGTGCCACATTTCAGCCGAGCAACACGCCCAACAAAACGACTCTCTTGTATCTCGGCACAAACCTGCGGTGCGGTTTCGGCACGAAGGCGTTTGGGACGTTTAGGGACAGAGCATCTCTAAGGCTGGCAAGCGGCTCCCTGAGCCTGCGCTCAAGCTCCAGGTGCTCCCTTTCCGTCACGTCGGTGTACCACTGCGCCCCTGTATCACAGAGGGTCAAGACATCGAAGTCTTGCAGCACTTCTCCGTTCTGCCTGCCAGTCAACTCACGGAGAAACTCTCCCTGATCCCTGATCAGCTAGCAGCTAGCGGAGCTAGCGTACCCGCCTGATGCCGCTGTGCGCGGCCGGGGCTGAAAGCCAGCAGGCAGACACAAGGCGCTCGATGTCTGCTTCGCCTTCCTGCATGCTCGCATGCTCTCTGACTCTCTGACCTGCCCAAAGCCTCGGCACCAGGACAGCAAGCCTTGCTGCAAGGGCCCAGGCGGTCCTGAAGGGCTTGCCCATGCAGTTTGCCTGAGACACGAACCGAGGCTTCGCCAGACTGCTCAGAGAGTGTGATGTACACCAGTAGTCAGAAGCATGCCTACGGCCTACGTCACCTCGTTTATCCGTTGTGCGTGACACGGCTTCTCACAACCAGATTTGCAGGATTCGCAGAACTGAACTGGGCAACACACGTTCGGGCAACTGGGAAACTGGGAAATGTGGACGACCCGAGAATTATGGAATCAGTCAACCCACCCCGTGTGTAAAGATGGGGGCCCCAATTGATGAAGCGGCCGAACCAATTTTTTGAGAAGCCGGTTGCCTGTAACGTGTTGAAGACACGACGTCTCAAGCATAAGCAAGTCGCGAAAAATGCTGGAGAACTTACCCATGTCGTCCATCGATATTTGCAGTTCCGCTTCTGCAATCGACACCTCACCAGAGTAGACTTGGCTCAACACCTAAGCTGCATTTTCATTCGCCGACTTTATAGCACCTGATGCCACTTCAGTGCGGTATAAGCCAAGCTAAGCCCAGATGCTCCAAGCCATTCTGGCTCTGCCTGACTGGCAGCAAAAGCAACCACGAGGACATCGTTTGCCGGTGTCGTTGGAAGATGTCCGCACACAGCCTCTACACCTGCGCAGGAACTGCTCAAGGAAGTGCAAGCAGTGTGAGCTCCAGAGCTCGCATGTTCTTTCTTTTGTCGCGGTGCTGCAACAGATCATGGACCGCAACAAACGCCCCCGAGCACTGGGTCGTTCGGCCTTGGCGCCTCTTCAGCTGCGAAGCAGGCTGCAACTTGGCATAGAGCCTCTTCGCGGGGGCATCGAGCGAGCGCCAGCTTTACGAAGCGTTTCACCGCCCTGCCTGTGCCAGGGAAGCATCCATCCCACAGATGCCTGGGCAAAGGACAGCCAGCTTGGTGTTGGCATTCCTTCGGAAATGCTTCCGCAACTGCAGCCTCCGCGGAAATTATCTGTCTGTCACTGGTTTACCCTCAGCTGTACGAATCTAAATTGAGACCCAGGACTTGACCTTTCGCAACTCCACAGCCCCGAAAGAACCACTAAGTCACTACGACCCGGATGCCACAAAAATCCACAACCTCCAATTCTGCCACAGCGCAAACGGCGGGAGGCTCTCGCGTGAAATCTTGCTCGCTTGCTCGACATCCAAACCCAACACGCGCAGGTAGCTGTCGTGGACGAGATCTCCGACTGTGGCCTGCAGTGTCTCGCAAAACTAGCGAAAGTCTTGAGTTTGCAGCGGGTTGGGACATCCAAATCATGCCTCTGACAGCGGATTGGCTTCCACAAGCAGCCGCTCCAGGTTCTGGAGCCTGACGTGTAAAAAAACCACAGAATTCCGCCCCACGACAGCGTACGTGATGACATCACAGAAAGCTATAAGTTACTGTAAGAGCTTAAGAGCTTGAGAAGAAGGGCCGGGTGCTCATCGACACCAAAGCAAAGCGAATGGCAAGCATCAGGCGTGAAAGGAGCTCCCTGCCTTGTTGTCAGACCATGCGGCAAGCTTTGCAGCCGGTTGTTGTAGATGTAAAGCCAACGCAACTCCGACCTCAGGGGTGACAGCGCTGCCACTGCGCTGCGGCATCGTCCCTCTGTGAAAGCTGGGACACAATTCCAGGATCGAGTCCGGAAGCGCTCGAAGAAAGTTGTCGTGCAGCGACAAGTATTGCAGGTTCCTCGGTCGGCGTGTTTGTAGTGCTGGCCGAGGGACAGCCACGTGTAGCGCTGTTGCAAGCAAAGTGCTGCAGTGAGCCAAATTGTCGTGGCAGTTGCTCCAAGCGGTTTCCCTGGAGCGACATCTCAGTCGTCCGAGTCAGCTGGCAGATGCCGTCCTCAGTGGCATTCTTGCCCACACTGGCGTGCCATCATGCTGGTTTCTGGAACTGGAAAAATACGTACGATTGTTGTCACTCATAGCCGTCGGCAGTAACCTCAGCACAGAACGCATGAACGCGACGGAACCTGCCCTAGTGCACTTCGTGCTCTCACAGAAGCAGTCACGATCACCTTTTCTTCAAGACGGCGACATTGCCACCAGTGGGCACAAGAAGCATCTCATCACTCAGGTTTGCGTGGTCGCATTGATCCCGAGCAGTTAGATGGTACCCATCATGCTTTGATTTGAGTTGGTTTTAAAAATTTATGATGGGAGTTCTAAAGAGCACATCCGTCTTGACATTAGGTCTCTGCAAAGGACCCTGCCATGATTTGGGAATCCCGCACGATAAACAGGTACCTGTACCGCAACATGCTCACTACATCGTCATGACACGCCATGTCAAAGTTTGACGAGTATCGGGTAAGGCCTCCAGCTTGTTCGCATAGGCTCGGACGCACTTTATGTCAGGCAATCCACCTTGCAATCTGCACTGTGCCATGGTCTGACTCGGTGATCCAAGTTTGAGCACACTCCCAAGACAGTTGGCAGGTCCTGCCTACAGCTTCCGGAATTTGCCGCAGCAGGTTTCCAGATACCTCTGCTGAGTGGTTGAAGTGCTTTGCAAAATCCGACACACACAGGAGCTGAACTCTGAGTGCTGCACCTTTAGACCGTTCACCAAAGGAGGATATTGTTGTGGCAGCTCCTCAAGCTGGTTGCCGTCGAAGTAGAAGTCCCACAGGCGAACCAGTTTACCTGTGCGTTCGGAACAGGTTGCATCCCGTGGTCCGTGGTGGACCGAAGCGGCTCTAAGGGTAGTATAAAGCTCCTACAAAGGTTCTGCACTTCTTGGATCAGGGCCTTAGAAGGGTTCGATGATGCTTCGATATAAAGATGCGGCGGCTCCGCCATAGCCGCCCTCGTCTACACACAAGATTCTCATGTCCCAGCTCTTGCGGTCGAGTTGGGGAGACGACTCACCCAGCGATGCGTCACTACATCAGGCTTTGAAACTTCGAGACGAGTAGAGTTGTTGGATACCTCGGAGTCTCTTAGCGGACAAGCAAAGGCCTGATACATGGTTCGCTTGCTTGCTGCCGCCAAAGTGCAGAGACTCTCGGGCAAGCGGCGCAATGGATTGCAACTCATCAGAAACCTTGCTCGGTTTTGGGGCAGTTGTCAATCCTTTCTCCCCGGCACCCGCGCACCCACGGGCGGAGGGTATGTTCATCATGTCCATTGACAACTGGCACTCGTGCATTCGCCTGGAGACAAATCTTCAGTTACACCTTGATCTTCGACAGGACAGGAGAAACAGACACCGCTGCAGTCATACGAGATTGAATTTCACCTACAAAAATCAAATCAACAACGGCTGCTGAATCATAGAGCTCTCTCCAGGAAGTTGGGGTTTGGGACGGTTGGGAAGAAAATCCTAGATGCATGGCTCCGATTGAAATTTCTACTGTACCAGGACGCCACATCTGGCGCAGTTTGATGACAAAGCCCCAGCATGATAAGCTCGCACGCTCTTGAATGGTGTGCTAGGACTGGGATGCCCGTTTCGCTTCTGCTCCTTCTTTGAGCAGGGACGCCGCGCGCCCATCTTGTCACACGTTGCACAACCACTGCCCACAAGCATAGTTCAAGAGGTCAACAGCACATTTTGTGTTGCCAGATGTTGCAGGACCGGTGTAGCTTTCGCATGGCCAATGACGAAGCCAGAACGCTCCTCAAGTCTCTCCTTAAGGCAAGCGCTGCTGCAGATTTTGTAGCTCACAAAGCTCTTCGGGCAACTCCGTGATTTGCGTTGACACGAAGCATAGCCTGCCATTTGTCGCACATGCAGCAGCAAAGGCTAACCTTCAACCGTTCAGACTGCGTTGGGAGGATCGGGCACTTGGCTTCAGAGTCCCGAGTCCACCAAACTGTCCCTGCCTGGATAAGGATTTCAAGAGCTTGATTTCGGGAGGTACCCGGACAAGCGGATGCCCAGAGAAGTCTAAACAGCGCAGGCCTGGACGGGACATATGATGTCAAACCGAGTCAACCAGCAGTCTTGGGCACCTGTGCCCCAGGAACCCTCGCGTGGCACCTTGCAGCTGCAAGATGCTGGCCGGTATTTCGTACAGGGGCAGCAGCTCCCGCCCGTGCTTTATCTCAAAGGTTCGCACAAGCCTTGGGTTATCGGGTTTCAACCGAAGTCGCATGCAACAAGCCGTCCAGAAATGCAAAGGACTGATGACCAAAATGCATCCAAGCTGCTCAATATCCGTTGGGTCTCGGCGATGAAGCTCCTCGCTGCACTCGTTGTACAGCAAACGCACGCCATCGCTCTCTGAGGAGAGAAACCTGCTCCAAGTATATGACACGTCGTTCTGTCTATAGGCAGGCAGCGCGAGTTCTTGAACTGCTTCGATTATTTATTCTTGCAGCCAGGGAGCTCAGTGCAGTGCTTACAGTCTCTTCGTGGTGAAGTTTCACCGGGTGCTTCCGCACCAAGCTTGCGAGGCTGACTTGCTTGGAGGGCACAGCTCCTTGGTGGCCAAAATACTCTGGGCCGAAGCCTCCCATAGCAGGCATCCATCTAGCTAGAGCGAAATGCGGCCTGCGAACAGAGTACTTTTTGCCAGTCGCTTGCATAAATTTTCAGGAATTCACGGTATCTGCGCTCACCTTCTGTCAAGGCTGCTACCTTCTTTCGGCCGAGGTTCAAGTGATAGCCATGGAGGCAGCCAGGCACCACAATCTTCAGACAAGTTCAACAGCCAAGAACACGGTGCAAACTACTGTTGTGCTTCAGCCTACTTTCGGTCATAGTTAGACAGAAGATGTGCGACCATCTATGCATTGATGCATGCGTCTTTCAAAAAACAGACGGAGACCCGGCCAGGTACGGAAACAGAGAGAGACAGACGGACAAAGGGTCTGAGAGGTACAGAGAGTAAGAGATGGAAACACAGAACATCATCGAACAACAGGGACTGGCAGGCTGCGGGCAGGCAACCTGGGCCCACTTGCTCGGGTTCAACGTGCAGTCGCAGCCGCTGCAACGGTTTTCGGAAGCTTCCATGGGTTTTGCTAAGATCACATTTAAGTGGATTATGATGGATTGGTTGGTCTGCAGGTTCTTTTTAGCAACACTGCGAGCCTCGGAGGGAGCGACCTTGTGCTCTTTGTAGCACACCATTGTAAAGGTTGACATTTTCACCTGCTTACCCGGCCTTGTGCATTCCGGAAGTGTTTGTGGTATATGGTGTTCAGGTCAGGCAATCCGCCAGTTCGCATGACGTGTGCGCAAAGTCTCTGTTGCCAAATTGCTGCAGGTTCGCCGACGTGTGGCATGCAGACAGGTCGCACTCCTGACACGAAACCTTCAAGCTTCCATCTCGCAATAGGAACTAGAGGCTAGCAAGGCCCACACAGCTGATGCAGTTCTCCTGCGGACCATTCGTCTAAGTCCTGTAGGACCTCGAGCTTCTGAACGCAAGCATGTTGACCAAAGCGTGCACACAAAGGCTCAGCCTGTTCAGAGCCTGGCCTTTGCGACTGCATTCACACCAACGGTCTGCGTGCCTGATGTTAACAATGCGGCGCATCTCATGCACACGGGCTACCTCCTTGCGAAACACATCACGTGTTACGAAGGCACGAGACAGTTCCTGCCTCGCCGGTCAATGTCTCCGAACTCCTCCACTGACGCAATCCAGAGCAGCTGGCACTCGCGGCGGCAAGACTCCACAGCACCATGCAGCTGCATCTTCACTAAACAAGTACGACCTCTAGCTGAGCTGAGAGAAGGTCCTTCTTGATTTGCTCGATGTCACTGGCACTCAGCGCCATGACCTTCCGCGACTGGAACATGCTGGAACATGGCAGCGGGGCTTTCGTTAGGTGCAGCGGTCTTTCATGCAGAGTAGAAGCGCAGCATCTAGGAATTGCTGTCAACCTTTCCGTGTACCGTCTCTGTTTCAAAGCAAGAAGCCCCACCGGCCTTTCAAAGGCATGCACGCTGTGCCACCAGGTCACCAGCAGCCAATACTTTCAACAGGCCCACCCGTTGAGTGAAACGGCTGCACAGGTTGGGACAAAGCGCTGTGCTTGAAGGCTACAGTGCGGCAGCAGTGCGAGCCCTGCAAGATGGATCGGAGGGCATACGATGCGCACTCGTACACGGCGGATTTCAACCGCATCAGGAAGGATCCCGACTGTCATAACACCAACTATCTCTGCAGGAAAGATTTGGTGAAAAGCCTCTTAGAGGGACATCACCATCCGAATTCAGTCACGGCTTCTCGGCAACAGACACGTCGCAGACAAACCCACCAGCAGGAGCACGTCGATAGGCACTGCCTGCCAAAAGGGCAAGGCCATGCAAAGCGCCCGCCAGCGCACACGCCTGCATGCACGCAAGAAGATGCACTTACTATACTTGAATTGGGTTCTTTAAGCCTTGACACTTGTTTTGGGTAACCACGCATTAATGTGGTATGGTATGCAGTTGTTGTAGCTTTCCTCTTGCTGCATGCTGAACCCTGCCATGGTAGGTCCGCCCCCTGGCATGCACGCATACACACGGTCACACATACAGGCGTCTATCATGCATGCATAAAGACAGACAGACTAGCGCCGAGCCAACCAGCCAGGCAGACAGACGGACAGATAGATAGGTTCATAGGCGCAAAAGAGTTTGCGGGCGGGGTTTGCTGAATGATGCAGCATCGCATGCGGAGAGGAGACATTACTATTGTCACTTGGACTTCTTCGTACGACCGAGCTATCCGACTGAACTTGAAGCCAAGCGCCTAGCCTGTTCCCAGGAAAGGGTTGTCGTGCCTGAGGCAGCGGTACCGCAGCAGCACTGGTTGGTAGTAAAACGTCAACAGGATGCAAAGTTCAGATCTTGCAGCTCCGCGGCTTGTACTTGCCGCGGAGGGCAGGCAGGCTCTCTGCCCGGAGCATCTCCTGCGGCCGAAAGGCGGGGAATCGAGACCGATAAAGCACGGACCAGTGTATTTGGGCCAGCTCGCCACTAGCATGTCGCCGGCAAGCAGAGATGCAGATCGTGTGCGTAGCGATTCTGTTTTGACCGCTCATTCTCATCTCGTGTTGTCTTCGCCTGCAGACGAAGCGTCTCAGCCCGACGTCTCAAAGAGTTCGGAGCCCTTTGCCTTCACAGTCGATGGCATTGGGACTGCGCCGTGCGAAGTTGAAGCCGACATCCTGGCACATCAGATGTGGCTTTCGACGCTCACACTCGCACACGGCAGGCAAGGCTCGAAATGTCAACGCTGCTGCCAACCTCCTCTTCGACTTTCGGCCAAGCGCAGCGGAAGAGGCCGCAGGATGTGCTGTCGAGACCTCCTCAAAAATGATGGTCGTGATGCACTAATTACATGTTTGCAGAGACACAATAGACTCAATGCGGCATCCCGCCTCCTGCATTTCAGTTGGCACCTTCTTTGGGATCTGGGCAGGGGCCCTCTCCACGTGCCATGGGATCGAAGAGGCCGTGCGGCCGGTCCACCGCAGCAGCTCCACTTGAACCTTGCAACCAGCGCACCGTTGAACCCATGCCCTACGTCTCACAGCCGCGGCGATGAGAGCCGAGGCCCAGGCACCGCTGCATTGAAAGCGCAGCTCTGTTCGCCAGTCCAGCCCAGAGAATCGCTTGAAGTCCTGCAAAAGCAGAAGACAAGGCCAGAAACATCTGCAAGAGTTTCTTACTTTATTTCCCGCTTTCACAAGCAAGCTCCGAAGAAGCAAGTATTCCCTCAAATTTTGTACATGTCGGCTGTGTCCTCGCGAGCAGAAAGGCAATAAATGCCTTTCAAATAGCCATGCGCCTGCTCCGCCTTTAGCATCTTGCCGAAGCGGGCATACAAACGCCGGTCTTTCTTAGCGTCCCCCTTCTTGCCATAGGGAACCTCAAGAGCAAAAGGACGGCACCGGCCGGGTGCGATATCATATCAGAGACACGAGGTGGAGGGACAGGTCTCTAAGGGAACAGCAATGACGAGCAATGCATAAACGAACAACCGCCTTCCTCTTTGAAAAACACGGTACGTTGGTCAGAATCATGGTGGGGTGGCCACGGAGGGTCTCCAGCATCGATCCAGGATCTTTGTTTTGGAATGTCACAGAGCATGGTAGCCGACGCTTCGAGATGCTCAACAGATCCTGCCAGCACCACAATTCTTGCATTCGCTGAAACGCCAATTTCCGGAACCGAGCAGCGATTTCGCAACCCAGCCTCTTTTTCAGCTACGTCGCCACTGGGCAATGGCCAGATTAGCGACGCAGGCCCCGACCGTGGCCGAGGGAGCGCACGAGCAAAAGCCTCCAACTGTTGCTGCTCAAAAGCAAGCTGCAAGAATGCAAGCCCCGCAGCCCCAGCACCAGAGTGGTGGCCTGCAGATTCCTGTTTGCCAAGTGTACGACGTCCGCATCGGCGTGGCTGCCAACTAGCACCAGCTTCGAGACGTGCGGGGAAGGAGACAACTCAAGCGATCGCACCACCTGGGCAGGAATTGCGAAGCGAAACTGCCCACGCGAGTATGTTTGCAACTTTCCAGCCTCTGCCTGTCTTGTTATCAATTAGGCTTGCCAAGAAGGGTATAAGCCGGATTGGGTTGCTTCGTCCTGCGTCTTTGCTCCAAAACCGCGGACTTAACAAACAACTATCCACGTGACAGGTTTTGGGACATGCTTCCATAATGGTAGCATACACCGACCCGCTGAGATGTAAAAAAGACCCATTGGGAGCACTGGAACTTCGCGCGCACCTCCCGGAAACGGGCTTGGTCAAAGTAGGGAAACTCTTGAAAAGGCATCTGCATGACCTCAGCTGGTAGAGCTACCACCTAGGAACTGCAAAAAGAATGTGGGGATCTGATCCCCCAGAGCTCTGGCTCTCGGCCCCAGTGCCCCTGGGCCCCCGGGCCGGGCTTGCCGGAGGCACACCCAAGGCCAGGCCCAAAGCCTCCAAAAGCAGTTGGCCGCGGCCACAGAAGGGGTCCCACACGCAGAGGTGATGCCTCAGCTCAGCCCACTGGGGTCCATGTGACACGTAGCGCTTTATAGAAATGAGTAGTGTATCGGCTTCATACAACACTACAAGTCTACTTATCTCTGTCTGACTGTCTGTCGATCTAGCTAGATGCAGGTGTTACAGCAGGCACCACCAAAACCTGCCTCTGTGGAGATGCAGGAAAATTATCCCACCGCAGTCAAACAAGCGATAAGTTGAATACTTTGCTATCACAAGCTGAGTAGATAACCTAAACCGAGAATCTTCGAACCGCAATCGAACAAGAGCACATGCAAACACTTCAAGCCATGACTGCTACGTAGATTCCTGCAGGCAATATCCTTCCCCTCCTATGCGCACATAATATGACCTGGTGTTGTCCTGGGAACGCCTGCAAATCACTGCATGCTAGCGAGCTGCTCCGCTTTACTGCACTCTTCGAGCAGCTCCAAACACTGGGACTTCAACACCTTAGCCGCAACTGCAGCACAGAAAATTGGACTGATCGCACCAGCACTCCAGGCATCGCACGCAGGCAGCTGCGTGAGAGTCTCCCAATGTCCACGTGCTTCCACGGCCCTGTGGGTGCCAGAGCTAGAGCTCTGCATACACATGCGCGGAAGTTTCCAACCTCCTTGTGCTGCTCGTCCGTCTCCTCCACTGCTAGGGAATATGCACGTAACCTCGGGAACGATGCCCGAAGCGCAGCTTCGCCCACTTCGCCCTGAATCCACCAAGTCGCTGAGGCACCGCAGTGATCGCCACACTCAAATCGCACTCGTTCCTGCGCCAGAAGCGAACTAAGTTTCTGCCGAGGCAAAGAAACACATTACCTCTTCAACTCCACGTGAAGCGTCGGCAAAGCTGGCATCTCCTTGAGCCGAAGGAGCAGCTGGTGGCAGAAACGCAAACTCGGCTTTCGAAGAGTCAGTCCTTCTCCCCCCTGCCGTAGAAAAGCTCATCCTCGTTCTGCTGGAGCCGCAGGTTCATGAAGAACTGACGGCGTCGCTCGATGCCTCTGAACATCACTGGCGCTGGCAAGGGACAACCCCGTTTTCCACATCAGCCGAGCCAAGAGGCCAGTCAGAACAGCACGTTCTATGACATCAGTGTGGTACAGGCGGGACTTCTCCGTGTGGACTTTGAGCCTTTCCAAATCCATTCTCTGCTTATCTCTCTTATCCACATCGCGCTCGTTGTCCTGCATAAATGCAGTCGACGAATAATTGCTACGGGCGGCGGCGGATTTGCTGGCTCCGCTGAAAACCACATATAGTCAGGCCAGGGGACGCCGGCTACCTGGCTTCGCGGGTAACGTCAACGCAAGAAAAACAGAATGAGTGAGACTCAGGCCAGCACATGGTTCGACAGCGTGGACTCGTACCCGGCATGGAAAAGCTCTCCAACACCTTCCGGCCATCTTCCAACAAGCAATAACAAACTGGATACCAGGACAGGACTGGAAAGCGTACATGTGCAGACTGCACATTTTGCACCAGGCAATCACTCTATCTCGCATCTCGGACAAGCCACCTAGCCGTCCTCCAAGAAGCAGGCGGCTCTGCAGCGCTGCGCGCCAGAGCAAAGACTCCGGGGCCTTGTGTATGCCACCAGCTACCAGCTTGTCCATGGTGGCAGCAGAAGCAGCTGCAGCCAGCGTTGCTCAAAAAACATGCACACTCTCCACCTCTATGTGAAGCCCCCCATGGTAACGCTCTGCACGGCCACGGAGTATGCCCAGAGCCTGCCGCCCGAAGCATCTTGTTCTGCAAGCTTGGGGCCACCGGGGTCCTCAGACACAGTCTGCCCACCTCCAGCTCACGCTGTAGCATTGGCTCCAAGCCTCGCAACACTGCCGGCTTTGGCTTGCACCCAAACACATAACACAAGAGCAAACTTTGACCGCACGACACCACCCGCAACCACTGGACATGTGCCAGCCTGGGGCGGTGTCGAAGAACAGCCGCCTTGTTCACGTTGGAAGAGACAACATGCGATCCAACGGCCGTCGCACCCTTGTAAAACTTAAAGGCTAAGGGGCCACAGCAAGCCTCGGCCTATCCCACAAACAGCACCCATATGTTGCTTGCGTTCCTGTCGAACCCGCTCATGTGTTTCTTCCTTCCGTGCTTGGTGCCAGCCAAAGTAGAATTGCCAATCCAATTGCACAATGATTCCATGGTGGCCCGAAGCCGACGAACTTTACGAGGGCCGCCTAGAAAGGCCCGTTGAGACCGAAAGCTCCTCACAGCCACCCCTAAACCAGTGGCCTTGGCTGCACCACCCTCGACAGTGCTGCCGCTTCCAGCTTCGAGCCCCGCGCGGCAGCTCCACGGGCAACAGCTGCCACGGACGAAGCAGACATGTCGTCGTTACTGCTCCAAGAAACCCCTTCCTCCGACGATTCTATCAGGCTTCAGACGACGCCTTCTACGATGCCACTGGTGGCCGCCAGACTTTTCCACATGCTTCTTCTCTTGCTCTTACCACAGAGAACAAGACGGACTCTAGCACGACCTGACCTGTCTTCGTTCAGGCTGTACTGCACCCAAGACGTAGGGACTCTTTGAGCCAAACAGCACCGAAGGAGACCAGTCTGGAAAGCAGAACCATCTCCGGACAGAGCATGTCTGTAGAATGCCGAACATCAACTTTTGAAACTAAGCCGTAGTATCCTGCCTTGCCTGAAGCCCCAGAAGAGCAAGGGAAAGGAATGCGGACTTGCCACCAGCATGCTGGCACGGACGGCCGTCCGGATCATTAACTAACGGCTGCGACCTGCTAGAGTGAAACGGACGCAGGATTCCCCAGTGTGTCCAACGTTCTGACCCCGTTTCGGCAAAGCTGAAGCAGCGAATTGGCCTGCTTCAGCCTCAAGCCTCAACGAGGTGAGGAGCAGGTGTAGGAAAAGACACCTGGGGTGCAGCCATCGGGGACTTCATGAAAGTAAAAGAATCCCACATCCACCTTGTAGTCTGACGCAGTCACGGGATCGACGCCCCAGCATATCCGATAAGTATCAGGTCTGCCTGCGTGAGATTGGCCCAGTCGGATTGTCGCGGATGAGCCGTCAGCTGCGATCTTGCTGAAGAGCCCCGGGTTCATGAGGCCTGCGAAGGAAGCGACCAAAGGAGTTGAGTCGCCGCAGGAACCACTTTGCTCAATGAGAAGGATCCTGTTCGTGAGAGTAAACCTAGAGCCATAAAGTATAAAGCTACAAACCGAGCCCATACTGCAGTCAACTCGATAGGTGCCGTAGGGACCGCTCAAGCTGAATATCCCGAGTTCGACAACAAAGTTCGCTCCACCAGCATGCACACCGTGGGACCAGCATATGCGGTAGTGCGTGCCGATGCAGCTCTCAGCTGGAGTGGGCACACGGCACAGCGCGTAGCTCCCACCTTGGACTGCGGAGCCCAACGCATATGATCCATCTGTGACATAAGCTGGACTGGAGAGACCAGGAATAGTGGCAACGACTGCTTCGGTGGACCCACAAAGGCCGGCATTGGAGACGACTTCAATCTGGTTGGTTGCATTCAAGCCCACGCCGGTCGGCTCGATGACGCAGGCCTTGCCGAGGGTACAAGCAATGTCCATACCCTGCACAGGACCATTCATGACAAAGTTTCCAAGAGTGACTTTGTAGTCTGGATAGCCGTTGAAGGGGTCAAATCCCCAGCAGATCCTGTAGAAGCCTGGCTCTCCTGAGAATCCAAGGCCACCATCGTAGCGATCACCATCGCTGTACACGTAGCCCGGGTTTGCTGGTGGCACCATGAGGTCCGTTGAAGCCGGGTTGTTTATGCCTGACCATGTGATAACTGTGGGCGATGCATCACCACACCTGCTATTTTGCGAGATGAACAGCAGCCTGCTCGCATGTCCGAGGCGGACACCTGCCACTGTGATCTTGCACGGCTCACTCAGAGTGCACTCATTGTCTTGCGGGACAGGTCCACCCATGCGCAAAGTGGCGACAGGCACGTGGTAGTCAGATTCCTGCGTTGGAGCATAACCCCAGCATACCTTGTAATCACCAGGATACCCTCCGGTCGGAATACCGAGGTCAAAGGTGTCAAAGTCATTGCCGGATGCATTGACCGGATTCAACGCATCGTCGAAGTACACCAGATTCAAGTTGGCCTGGCCACAAACATCGCTCAATGTGGTGATGGTGATTTTGCTCGTCGCTGCCAGGTTTACTCCTGTTACCTGAATAGAACATGACCAGCCCAAGGTGCAGTAGAGCAGGGAGGTCTCGCGATCGGGCCCATCAATCGAGAAGGTCCCGAGCTGGATGTTGAAATTCTCATTGCTGCTCGGGTTGTGACCCCAGCAAATCGTGTATCCACTGCCTGGACCATCCGACGTGGTCCGCGCAATGCCAAGCTTGTACAGGGACGGGTTGCCTGTCTCAGGACTTGCCGGGTTCGTCAAGCCGTCGAAAACTGCTATTGTTGGGCTAGAATCCCCGCACGAGCTGTCGGCATCAATAATGAGGAGTTGGTTTGTAGCTACCAAGCCAACACCAGACAGTGTGATGTCACAGTCCGTGCCCAATATGCAGTGCTGCGCCACCTGCACGGGGCCATTTACTGTCAAGTAGCCAATCGGCGCCTTATATAGGGACGCGGCACCATCCCCAGGCGAATGGGACCAGCAAAGGGTATAGTCGGAACGTGGCTGACCAGACAAGGGTGTATTCAAGTCATAACTGACATAAGGTGACTGCGTTTCGACACCGATAGTTGAGAGCATTCCTGTAATGGATGCTAAAGTCGGGGCATTGTCACCACAGTTTCCGGCAGACAGCACTATAATCTTGTTGGTGCTGGCAAGGTCCAGGCCAATGATCGAGACAACACATGACAACCCAAAAGTGCAGGCTACGTCTTGCACATTGGGACCTGTCACTGTAAAGTCACCGAGGGTGAACATGAAGTCGGATGTAATGCTTGGACTATCTGACCAGCACAATGTGTAGCCAGCTTGGGCAGTTCCTGTGTTCGGTCGTCCCAGCCTGTACTCTGTGAAGGTTCCATCTTGAACCAATTTCTCGACTTCCATGGGGCTGAACGTGGCCGGAACTGCACCGGAGCCGCAGGTGCTACCGGGTGCGATGACGAGCAGCTTGTTCGTGCTTGCAAAAGCTACACCGGTCAACGTGAGGATGCATTCTTCACCCTTAATGCATACGGATCCAGAGAGAAGGTCAGGCCCTCCAAGCTGGAAAGTGCCAACGTAAACGTTGTAGTCTGCCTGAGTGGTCGGCTGAAAGGCCCAGCAAAGAACGTAGCTTGTGCTGGGTATCCCTTCTGCAGCAATGCCAAAAGAGAAAGTATCTGTGGCGGCTGCAGCTGGGTTTGCCCATGTCTGTTGCGAGGCATTGGCCAGCAAAGCGCTGCTGTCGGTGCAGGATGCCCCACTTTCCAGGATAAGTAAGCCATGAGCGCCCAAGTCGAATCCAGAACCAGTAAGGGTAATCGAACAGGACGAAGTCAACACGCAATTGTGATTGCTCTGAACCGGCCCGTGCAAAGTGAACAGACCGGCGTCGATCAAATAGTCTGCGTTTGTCTTGGCAGGCGGTGTCTGTGTTGGGGCACGGGCCCAGCAAAGTCGATATCCACTTCCGGGCTGGTTATTGTGGGCACCGAGCGGGGTTCCGAAAGCATAGTCCGCAAAGGGCGAGCTCTGATCAGCCCGCACTGGATGCACGAAACTAGTTCCGAATGAGGCCACCAGCGAGTCATCAAGAGCCCTGCAAATGCTGCCAAAGGTGGCGTCGTACGTTCCGACAGAGGCCAGGACCGCGTTGGTTTGGGCAAGGCCTTGACCCTGCAGACTCACTGCACACGCCTTGCCCATGGTACAAACGTGTGTCATTCCAAACGTTGGACCGGTCATGACAAAGCTACCTACCAGAAAGACGTAGTCGTCAACAGTCGCAGGACTGGAAGCCCAGCACAAAGAGTAGGTTGCTGTCGTATCCCCAGTCCTGGCAATTTTCATCTCGTAATAGTTGTCATCCTCGTTATCCCAAACAATGCGAGGGTTCTCGAAGGTGCCGGTGAAGCTGGCAGCTACAGCTCCAGCACCGCAAGTTGAACCTTCGATCACCAGCACTTTGTAGGCTGCACCGGTTGCAGACTGGCTGTGGCCGGCCAGCACGAGCGTGCAGTCAGATCCCAGGGTGCATGTGAAGCTTTGGCCACTTGTAGGCCCTTTCATGGTGAAATTGCCGACCTCAGTGGTATATTCTGTAACATCATCTGAATCTGCCGAGGAATAACATAGCTTGAAATCCCCAGGAGATCCGCCGGATGCAGTACCAAGGTCGAACACTGCAGTCGGATCTACTGCACTGGTGGCCACCTGAGGGTTTGTGATGCCTGGCCACGCTTCTGCCACAGTTCCGCTGCCACATGCATTCGAGGATGCATCTAGCGCCACGATACTAGAATTCTCATTGAAGCCTGTACCAGTCATCTCAAAGCTACATGCGGCTGTCAAGGTGCAACTTGGATTGAAATAGCCGGATGAGCAATATGCGGCGTCCACAGGATCAGGGCGAAAGCTGCCTTTCAAGCAGCAGTAGAAAGCCATACCCGCATAGCCAGCAGCTGCATTACCCTCTTGAATGAACTGCCAGGACAGGCACTGCGGCCAGTACTGGGCACACAAATCACAACAATCCACAGCGCCACCGACCTCCTGGCATCCTTCAGCAACGGAGTTTTGATCAAGAGTGATGGCGAGGTTCGAACCTTGGTAACATACGCCGGTCTCGGTAACGCAGTCTGTCGCCCACACGGCAGCAGTCAGCGAAAGGAGGAGACCGACATCATACAGCTCGCTCCACATCCCAGGCATCACAGCATCGGAGGATGTTCATCAGCACAGGTGCAAAAAATAGCGATGTTCTCACCTCCTGGAAGCTGGCCTAATCCCCCTTCTTAAGCATTTGAACCTGACCCGACTTTCTTGACGTGCAAAGGTAATCGTGAAAAGCTTTGTTCGTGCTATGGACCAACAGCTCCGCGGGCCGATCACCAAAGCCAGCACTCCCCCCCCCCCCCCCCCACCCGACAAATCAGCATTGACGCACGCATCTACTCCTTGCCAGCAATGGTGGTCCGCTGAGGTGGATAGTAGTTTCCAAGGTCCTGTCTGTGCCATTGGGGCAGAAGAGGCGAAATTCTGACTGCTGCTTGGCCTCGTAGGTCGGCCGATCAATCTCTGCTGGCAAAGCAGCCTGCCCCCACCACACAGGATGCCTCCGAAGCACATGCTTTCCTGGTCTCTGCACGCAAGAAGGACATGGAACATGCTCAGACCCGGCTGGCCAGTTTCTCTCAGCACTCGGCTGGAGAGGCTTGTAGGCAACCTTGAGATCGGCCTTCGGAGCTCGTGAGGGCAGCATGCCGGCCGTAAATGCCAAACGTAGTCACTTAGTCGATACTGCATAGTCTTCCAGCATGTTGCCCCATTCAAAGTATATCATCGAAAACTGTTTGTGAAAGGCTTGAGTGTAGTGGGCTGTCGGGCTGCGCACTTTACATGTCCCACAGCCAGCCTGCCCAGGCTTCGCCACAGAAACGGACGACCTCACCACGACCCAGACAACAAGTGCAATCAGAATCAGAAGCTGTACAGATGTTGGCTTATTTCTCCTTTTCAACGCTTCGAGTGGCGCTCTAGCGATGCACGTGCCTGTGCTGTGCCCGCGGCCTGCTTGCCTGCTTGCTCCAACGGCAGCAGCATGAGGCCATGTTGGGCCAGTGATTTGTACAAAACAGTCACCTAGATGATCAGATTCATTTGGGGGACACCTCGAGGCTTCGAAGGTGAACAGTTTTCATTATGCCAATGGAAAACAAAGAACGATCATGTTGTGCAGCTGCGCAAAGTTAGCGCTTGGAGTCTTTGGGGTGAGCTCCATCGGCCACCCGATCGCGCTCAAGATTCCGCACAGCTGCTGTTGAACCAGATACAGACAACCACTTTTAGACAACACCGAAGCTCATCGGAAATGGCCCCGGGGATTGGTCCCATTGCACAGTGGGATACATTTGGGCGGAGGCTGCTGGTATTTGCCACTCTGGGCTGCCACGGCAAGGGTCCATGGCAACGGCAAAGTTTGCAAGCAGCTCGGCCCATCCCAACTTTTCAAGTTGGGTGACGAATAAGCGGGCGGTTGGGCAAGCTTCAGCAGCAAGAGCACAGTTTAGCCTGATTAGCAAGACTTCTCTGCTAGGAACATGGTTCGGGACAACATTTCTGCGGCTCCACCTACCCACGCCGACAAAAGGATAACATTCGGGTCGCAGCGCCACGTCTCTGACAAAGAACGCACATGGAGGACAGAGGTCGTTGCTGCATTTGCTGATTCCACAACTCGTGCCGTGTGCACGATGGCAACTGGTGCGCAACCCTTTCGGTTTGAATGGGCTGAACCTGAGACGGTTCAAACAAAGACTGTGATTTTCTTAAATCCTCTCCATGGTTTTAACGGCAGATGGCCAACAGAACGCCTGCATAGGCTTACCAACTTCTTATCCGGCGATATCATGCCACCACGGCTAGAATAAGTGCCAGAACGTGTGCCGCGAGACAGCACGAATTGCTGCAACAGGGTTGGCACGAAGGCCGGAACTACAACGAAGAGCGAAACCATTGGCAGCCCCTCGCATCTAACTCATTCTTCCGCCGATTCCTCCAGTATGCCGAGCAAGTGCAACCCATCTCCTCAGCTGTGCACAACACGAAAGGAACCTGTGCAACCGAGAAGTGTCTGGACGGCATGGAAGTCTCGTCTTCCATGTCCACGTTTGGCGTTGATGTGGGGACTGTGGGGACTACTTTGTGACTCCTGGCGGCCATGCCTCGACTTCTATCCTCTCCAAATATCGCCTCACATCGGCCGCACAATGACTGCAGCAGTCTGCCCGCACACACCCCAAAAGCACGGTAGTTACAGCCGGGCGACTTGGTAGGCGTCAAAAAGGACACGGTGCTGTGGGCACAAGGTTCTGGCAGCTGCCATCACGTTATGCAACTCCTGCGCTGCTTCGACTCGGGAGGCGCGCAATACAAGCTGAGTGACTAGAAACAAGCTCCTCGTGCTTAAAGGCAGTAAGATCTGCTGCTGCCATGTCCTTAGACGAGTGACGAGAAAATCAATAGTTAGCTATGGCACTCTGCCGATTTTCCTTGTGCACTCACTTTCCAGCACAGGTTCCAGGAGCTTCTGTACTAGAAGGACCCGGTCATGTGCATCAAGCTCCGCCAAGGACCATAAGACACAGGACCTGTTGGCTTCACACGCAAGTTCTTGTGTGGCTGCCAGGCTGCCATGCGCATGTGACAATTTTACAGGATAGTCAACTGCAGCACGCAGGGAAGTCCTCAGCCTGGCTCGATACTCCGACTTTTGCAAACAGAAGACATGTGACGTGCATCTGAGCTGCATTTGCTCTGCAGTCAAGGCGTGGCTGTTGCGAAGCATGACCGCGCTGATTCTTCCGATGACTTCTGGCTGCTGGAATCTAACCTGCCGATCTGCTGTGGAACAGTGTCGAAGCTAGCGCTGGCAGTCTCACCCCAAGTTGCCTGAGCACATCCCATCAAGATGCTGGTCAGCTGCGGGATGCCTGAGCTGCATCGCTTCTCTCCAGCCCTCTTCCTTCTCTGCTCCCTTCCGCTTGTAGACTCAAGTTGGCACTCCGCATCATGCACAGCTGCCGAGTGGCTAAAGCGAGAGGCTCCCGGGTTGTTGGCAAAAGTACCACAAATCTCCTGTCAAATCAGAGCTTGAAAGCTATCGACCATGTGCAGACCGGGTTTTGCCTCGAAAAGTCGCTGATGCTTGACCCGCACCCGCCCGAAGGACCAGACCTCGTGCCCACCGGAGGGTGGCGCGCACGCTGTGCTCGTGTACTTCAGGCACACACGAGAGTATGTAAATGTATATTTCTCGAAGCAAGCTCTCGCAAGTTGCTATCGTGTCCGAGGCGCCGTATTAGCCATCTCCTGAGGCTTCAAGGATGCCACCTGCGGGGCCATCTCGTCCCCGATGCTCTTGAAGAGTTGGATCTGTGCGGTCCTGTCAAGCACGGTTCTTGCGGTCTGCCTGGACATCTTCTCTTGAGTCACTGAAACTGAGGCCTGTCTCTCCCGGGCATACGTGCGATGGGCTTGGGGCTGGGTCTCTGAATCTACCATCCCCGTGAGATAGCAAGCTTGAACCCTTTTTGGGGCCCCAGTCTGCATAGGCCTCCTGAAGTTGTTTTGTGAAACCTGTTCACTGCACTCTGTAGGCATCGTGCCACGGCTGCAAGCGTAGCGCTTTGTACAAACAAGCATCTCAGTGGACACATGCCCCGGACACCAAAGAGAAATATCCAAACCTGGAAGGCCATGATAGCACAAACCTTGGCCCGAGTGGGTGACCAGCCCAGTGACAAAGACTTTGCAGTCGAAAAGCCCGACCACCATCCCTATATTTTGACACGACCAGAGGTTGAAGTCCGGCCGATCCGACACTACACGACATGGTGAAGGAGCCCCGCCGAGCGGCCTGACCCAGCACCGACAAACACTAGCGCTGGCGAGCTCCCCGACGCATGGCAGCCGGCAGCGTAGCGGGTCGACTGGCTGAGAGCCGCGGCAAATCGCCGCAAGAAACGACAAGTCAACGAGCGGCCGAGACGGTGTCCGACGTGTCCAACTCGGCCAACAGGCAGAGCAGCAGGCATTCGATGATCCTGCAGTGCGGACAGCTATAGCAGCCCGCCGAGCATAAGGACCGCAGTCGATCCTCGCGCGAGTGGGTCGGCAGGCCGCAGAGGTGCACACATGATACTTTCACCCTTGCCTGCCCTGTCAATGTTGGGGAGACTCCCTCTGCACATGCGGACCATATCGGCTGGAGCGACAAGCCACTTTGAGTTTTGGCTGTACTTGCACTTGCGCTGGACTCGAGTGCGCTCTGGCCACGCTTGGTTGACGGACCATCGAGCAAAGCTCTGCTGGGGACCGTGGCCCGCCAGCCCAGCTTCTCGCGCCGGTAGTGTTTTGGCTGAGGAGGGGCAGGCGAAAGGCGGGAGTCCGCTAGCTTCCAAAGCAGAAACTGGCTCAACGTGTTTCCTCTCACGACGCTAGTATCGTTGTCAAGTATCTTGCGATGAAGGGAGACCCCTTCACCTGCTGAGACTGAGACTGGAACCCACACCAATAAACAGCGTCCGTGGCAGCAACCCGGGAACGAAGTTTTTATGACAGGTGTTTTGGTGGAAGCTGCAGCCTGCCAGAGCCAGTGGTTGGGGAAGGGAAGCACATTCACTACAGGAACCCAAAGTCTGTGTCGCAGAATTTTATTTTGGCTTTGCTTTCGTCCTTTCTGTCTGAAATCACACTCGACATGTCCTGGAAAGCGCTGCTGACTGCGCAAACGACCATACCGCTGCAGAGAGGCACTGTGCCTCAGGACGCATGCAACGACATGTGGCGGTGCATGGAATAGAGACTCATAGAGGGGTGCCTTGTATTCTCCATGCCGTCGCGTCTGAAGCATCTTCGCGGCATTCCTGAGTTGACCGTTGAAGTCAATGCAGCGAGTTGGACAGTTGATGCATTGGCGCCAGCACAGCATTGCCGGCCAGGGGCTGGTAAAGCTGCACACAAGGAACGGCAAGCTTCGCAAACGCCCAGATGAGATTTGTAACCTGCAGAACTTCACTGCCCCCGATACCCCAAGAAGACTTGACACAAGCACGCGGGGATGTTGCAGGGTTGCTTTTGAAAGCTTTTTGGCATTCTCCTGAAAGGCACTAGCTCTGCCTTTCACCCGGTGGCCGTTTAATGCCGCAACACTTTCCAGTTCGCCATTCTGCAAGACAAGGCCCGGTCTCAACTTGCCAGAGACTACGGAGACCCCTTCTCTCATCCATGACGCCTCGTACGGTTTCAGTTCGCGCAACCGAGGACCAGCGAGCTCCGCCAGAATTCCGAACATGCCTTCATCGCGCACCTTGGCTCTTCTTGCGAGACTCTCAAACGGGTAACTCAGCGCTTTTGCGCTCACGTCAGTAGTTCACGTCAATGTGACCCCTGACGAGCTGGAAGTGCTTCCAACTGAGGCAAGGGCCGACAACCTGAGCTCACTTCGACTTTCCGAAAGCTCAGCACTGGAACTTCGTTCCCTTTACATCCTTTCGACCACGAACATGGATGCAATCTCTCTCGGCCAGGACACTCGAAACAGCTGATGAGTCCAAGCAACGTGGCACAAGACCAGGCGATGATGCTGGCACACTGGGCCGGAAAGCCAGCAGACTGTGCTTCAGCGGAGTTGCTGTCTTGGCCAGACTCCAAGGCAAAAGTTGCTTTCCTGCAGTCCAACACTTCCCCAGCGAGCTTATCTGACTTGGGTGCGAGTTGCTTATCAAGGTTGAACACGCTGCCTCTCGATAGCCTTCATCATAGGGCCGAAACCTCCCATGTGTTTTTAGAGCCATGCTTGTCAAGCGAAAGCAGGATCACCTGGATGCAGATGGACATCACTGATCTGAGATGGGTCCTGCAGCAGAGTTGCTTACGAAAATTTACGAAATTGTCTTGGACACCAGAACACACACACACACATACACACACACACTTGCTGTAGACCTCTTGGTCTAATGGGTGTCGGGAATGTGGCTCTTTTTCTCCCATTCCTTTCCTCCTTCAACTGTTTTTTAGTTATGTCTAAATCTACTGCTCTGCTGTGTCATCATTTCTCGGTCGAGGATCTGGCTCATCTAGACTCTGCTATCTTTGTTGAAGCATGCAAAGCAACTGAAAATGTACATGACTGGCAAGAATTTAGTGGCGTTCCCAAGCTGCCACTCAGTGACCCATGAGCAACTTTTCGCAGGTAAGTTTACACAGCATACTGGATGATTCTTCGCTGGCTCAAGCCATCCAGTAGCCCTTGGGTCCCTTGCGAAGTTACTTAGCCCTCTGGTACAGGGACGACACACACACACACCTTCACTTGGAAGGGGTGACATGCTAACAGTGAGGTCTCCAGGCTCGCAGGGCGTCTAGGCCTCACTTTACAGACTGCAAAACTCACAGTGATGATGGTTATGAAAACGATCAGCACTTCCCCGACTCCCCTACCTGGAGGGGCTGTGCTGGCTGAGGCCAAAGCGTGATCAAGGATGATAGCGTCTAACGAAATTCGGTTCAAGAAGCTTGGTGATGTACCTGATCAGCACTTCCCCAACTCCCCTACATGGAGGAGGTCGTGCTGGCTGAGGTCCAAGCATGAGAAGATGAATGCACGTCTGACGCTGGAGATGTATGTTTTCAATTGGAGGCTAGTTACAGAGCCACGAAATCTCCGACATTTCAATAAAGTCAATGAGGTTCTTTCTGGGTGGTTGTCACTTGTGAAACCACGTGAAAAAATCCTCGTTCATTTCCTGAGCATCAGCAGGGTACCTTCACGGGAATCAAGGAGACTCAAAACCTAAGATAGGAATGTGGGACACTGCTGTACTTCGACACGGACGAACAAAGACTCAATCAAGAAAAGAACGGATCAGAACAAACCCAACCAAACGGTCAACAATAACTTCAATCTTCAAGATCTTGCCGTCGCTCGAAAGTCAGTGAAAGTCAAGAGCTTCGGAACAGGCATATAAAGTCAGTCTCGTGGAGGCTCCCCTCCACTCAGCTGGCGCCAACGAGGGAATGCCAGACTGAAACACACTTGCTGTAGACCTCTTGGTCTAATGGGTGTCGGGAATGTGGCTCTTTTTCTCCCATTCCTTTCCTCCTTCAACTGTTTTTTTAGTTATGTCTAAATCTACTGCTCTGCTGTGTCATCATTTCTCGGTCGAGGATCTGGCTCATCTAGACTCTACTATCTTTGTTGAAGCATGCAAAGCAACTGAAAATGTACATGACTGGCAAAAATTTAGTGGCGTTCCCAAGCTGCCACTCAGTGACCCATGAGCAACTTTTCGCAGGTACGTTTACATAGCATACTGGATGAGTCTTCGTTGGCCCAAGCCATCCAGTAGCCCTTGGGCCCCCTGCGAAGTTATTTTTTCGACTTTCGACTTTCAACCGCAGTGGTCTGGTCTGACCTACTCGCGAGCTACGTACACGGTTTGTTACCGCGGCCACTCGGGGTGGCAACTACACACTACCTGAACTAACGAGCCTTTTGCCCGTAGGAGCCGAAGCTCACTAGACTACGAGCAGCGTCACTCAAGCGCACTGGTTGTCATCTTGTGACAACAGAGCCAGGGCCGAACAACGGCACCCCAAAAAGATACTGAGAATACGATGAATTGCAGCTCAAGCACTAGCCAAGATGGCTAGGGGTGCACTGGCATGCGGTTTCAAGTGCCATGTTCAAGCACCGGTTGTCGATTGAAGATAAGCAGAATCGGAGACATACGACTTTGCATTGCACATTGTCCCCAGCACACAGCGTCGGTAGGTGGCCGAAGACCGGCACACCAGCATCCTGGTCGCTGCATCACCCCAGATGCTAAATGCAATATTCATCGCTCATACACCAGCCAACGCGGCAAGTGGCGCACAGGCATGCGTGTACATGCACAATGTGAAGCACCGGTTAAAAATGTCTAGAGTCAAAAACACACGACTTTGTAAAGCAGATCTGCCCCGTCGTGGATTAAAACTGCCTGGGCCGAATGACGGCTCCCCACATGAAACAGGTCCAATGCTTGTGATGAGTCGCGGCACATGGCTGGCCGAGAAGAAGAAGTCATACTACTTGCAGAAGCATGTGTAAGGATCAAGCACCAGTTTATGCATGCAGAAACGAGAATGCGAAGCTGCATAGCATTTTTTCTCCAGCACTTGGCAACGGAAGGTGGCCGAAAAGCGGCACACCATGAATCATGTCGCTGCTACACCCCCTCAGCACTCCTGTGCAGGCAACCAAGAATGTAGCAGTTTTCGGAGATCTCAGTTGTAATCTGCGGGAGGACTTCGGCAGGCTGATTGTCATCTGAGTACCAGACCGTGTCGGAATCCGGCAAAAAAAGCCGCAGTCCTGTAGTGGCCCGCACAAGTGTGCTCGCTTAGATGCACAATGGCTGTGGTGATGGAGTAGGCTTCCCAAGTGACTTGCAGACAGTCCTCCCCCGTGAAGACTGGCAGCATAATCTCCTTGTTCGTGAGATTGAGTGGGATACGGTGTTTTACTACAACATCCTCTTGCTGTCGATACCTACCTGGACAGCCCTTTGTCGTTTCTTAAACGTCGCGCGGTGTTTGTTGTCATCTGTCGTTTCTTCCCCCACGGGCCTGGCTATTTGATGTTTCTTAACGTTTGATGAGTAGATCCTTTGAAAACTGTTCGATTTTTTCCGCAGTCAGAGNCATCTGTCGTTTCTTCCCCCACGGGCCTGGCTATTTGATGTTTCTTAACGTTTGATGAGTAGATCCTTTGAAAACTGTTCGATTTTTTCCGCAGTCAGAGGCTCATCAGTCGATGTTTTAAACCCGTAGGACTTTGAAAGTATACATGACGAGCAAAATCACACATCATATGGCTGCAGAATCGGGCGTTGGCACTTGCCACACCGAGAAACATATGTATCATATGTTTTTTTGCTGTATGCATACATATAATATATATATATATATATGTTGCATGGGGCGCTAGGCTAAACCACCCCCTTGTAGACAAAATACTCTTTGACGTTTCACAGTAATATAATTCTCTTAAACAAAGCACAGAGCTTCGTTTATGCATGGCCGCCCGCTCAGTGTCCAGTGTGCACTCAATCAGCTCTGCAGGCTCAGAAGACTTTCCTGCAGTGCAGCCTCGCAGGGCAGGGTGAAAGCCAGTGTTTTGTGCAGTTCTTGTGGCCCAAGCAATGCAACCTGCATTGAGCTAGGCTCGCCATCATGCAGAGAGGTTTCCTCAACAAACAGAGCGATGGCATCTTTGGTGCTGGGGGCGCAAGCGTAAGTCCCCAGCTGCTTCGAGCGGCAGCAGTGGCCCCGGCCCCGTTTCGGGTGCCGCAGGATCTGCTTCGACTGGCAGCAGCGGGCCCGACCACATTTCGGGTGCC
>BGNK01001979.1:101401-120879 GCA_003297005.1 Symbiodinium sp. clade A Y106
TCCAACACTTCGTGCGGCAGCTCAAGCATATGGACATGTTGGGTCTGGAGGTGTACGTGACCGAGAGCGGTGCAATCTTTGATCGCGAGGCGCTACGCCAGATCATTAAACGATTTGACCGCTAGACAGCTAGAAGCCTCGAGACATGGCAAAAACCGAGTGGGTTCGCTTGTCTTCTGTGCATCATGGAAGCTCATGTTCGCTTGCTTTCCGCCTTCAGGCACTTAAGTAGCGCAGGAAAGGTGTAGTGGGCACTTGCACTATGAAATNTTCCGCCTTCAGGCACTTAAGTAGCGCAGGAAAGGTGTAGTGGGCACTTGCACTATGAAATACGCACACATACACACATATATTCAGCAGCATGCAGGGATTCATGGAGTGATTGGCTACTGGTGCCCGAGGGTCCTCGCCTCAAGGCTGAGGAGCCGGAGGTAAAGTATAATTTTCGAGCTTAGCCATGGCATTGGGACATAGCCTATATACATATAGATAGAACACCTGAAACCCGAATTCCTACTGTGTCCTCGGGCCGCGACCGCGGTTTCGACTGGATCGAAGGTACTACAGGCTTGCTTAAGTTATATTTATTCTTGAAACTTNCACCTGAAACCCGAATTCCTACTGTGTCCTCGGGCCGCGACCGCGGTTTCGACTGGATCGAAGGTACTACAGGCTTGCTTAAGTTATATTTATTCTTGAAACTTAAACAAAAAGTTTAAGCTGCCAGGTTCCTCCTTCTGCATCTTCGCCCTCGTGCCCTTCGACGTGTCCCTGCAGCTTCTAGAGGACTGCTCCCGCAGCTTTGAATTCACTGCCTTATAGTGTGTCTGGCAGGTTCCTCCTTCTGCATCTTCACCCTCGTGCCCTTCGACGTGTCCGTGCAGCTTCTAGAGGACTGCTCCCGCAGCTTTGAACTCACTGCCTTATAGTGTGTCTGGCAGGTTCCTCCTTCATCTTCGCCCTCGTGCCCTTCGACGTGTCCGTGCAGCTTCTACAGGACTGCTCCGCAGCCTTGAACTCACTGCCTTATAGCGTGTCTGGCAGGTTCCTCCTTCTGCATCTTCGCCCTCGTGCCCTTCGACGTGTCCGTGCAGCTTCTACAGGACTGCTCCCGCAGCTTTGAACTCACTGCCTTATAGTGTGTCTGGCAGGTTCCTCCTTCATCTTCGCCCTCGTGCCCTTCGACGTGTCCGTGCAGCTTCTACAGGACTGCTCCCGCAGCTTTGAACTCACTGCCTTAGAGCGTGTCTGGCAGGTTCCTCCTTCATCTTCGCCCTCGTGCCCTTCGACGTGTCCGTGCAGCTTCTACAGGACTGCTCCCGCAGCTTTGAATTCACTGCCTTATAGCGTGTCTGGCAGGTTCCTCCTTCATCTTCGCCCTCGTGCCCTTCGACGTGTGCCTGCAGCTTCTACATGCAGGACTGCTCCCGCAGCTTTGAAGTCACTGCCTTATAGCGTGTCTGGCAGGTTCCTCCTTCATCTTTGCCCTTCGACGTGTGCCTGCAGCTTGATCTATATAGGACTGCTCTGCCCTGCAGCACTGCACATAGCACGTTGCACTCTCTTCACTACATTACACACCGCTGGAACTCGTTCAATTCTCTTGCTCTGGGTTTTCCCTTGGCATCCTTCCGGCCTGCGCAGATCTTGGGCTCAATTTTGCAATCATGGACGCCAATTTGGAGCTCGCGCATCGCACGGCGATGCTGCCGCCACTTCGAGAAAGGCCGCGCTTGGGTGAAAACAGCCCTGGGCCGGCCCCGGCAATGGGCCCGCACTCCGCGCACCGGCTCTATAGGCCTCACTCGCCTTCGCTGAACGGGAGTAAAAACAGCACTACGCGCTCTCGGTCCTCGTACGGCGCTACGCGCTCCCGATCCTCGTACGGCGGGGCCGGGTGAGCTCCAGGGGGTGGCTCATAAACCAGGAGGACCCCGAAGGACGCCTGGCTATAACCTAGATTGGAGGGGTGTGTTAACGTGGATGTCTAGCTGGGGGCTCGAAGTACATATACGCTTGTTCCGGTCATGGACCCCATGCAATCCTTTCAGGATTTGGGATGACGCCAACTTTGCTGCAGCCGCTGCGTGGAGGCCCCCTTTTCATTCTAGCCCTGGAGGGTCTTCAGTCATGGACCCCAATCCTTTCAGGACTTGGGATCACGCCGACTTTGCCGCAACCGCTGCCTGGAGGCCCGCTTTTCATTCTAGCCCTCGCGGGTCTTCAGTCATGGACCCCAATCCTTTCAGGATTCGGCATGACGCCGACTTTGCTGCAGCCGCTGCCTGGAGGCCCGCTTTTCATTCTAGCCCTGGAATTAACCCTGAACCCTAAATTAACTTCAACCTTCTAAATTCTAACCTTTAAGCACCTAGGCACGGCCGCGCATCCCGAGCAAATGCCCGTCGTGCCCTCCATCGTGCCCTCGATTCTTCCAGTGCATGGCAAAGGAGGCCCTGTCTTCATATCTGCCCATGTATAATAATTACAGGGGCACTTTTGACCCCAAAACCCCTAACCTGCACAGGCCCACATGCTGATGCTCCTGGCGCTTCCATCGCGCAGGACGCCCATGGCAGTGGAGGCTATGTCTGAATATCTGCCCCTGTAACTACTACAGCTAGGTGCATATGTAACCCCAAAACCCTAACCTGCGAAGGCACACGCGCTGCAGCCCGCCCTCGAGATGATCTACGCCTGGGTGGAGGGTCCTGGACCCCTCCACGTGTAGAGGATTCGAGCGATGGCTCGGAGGAGGAGAACTGCTGCTGTTAGGCAGTTCTCCGGCCGCGCGTAGTGCCAGAGCTCGAGATCTGATGCACTTCGCAGAACGAAAAAGAGTGCATTGCCAGAGTCAGAGTCCGATGGAGCATGCTAAATCGATCATGTCTGCATTAACCACCATGCAGGACTCCATATGATTGCTGGCCAGAAAGGTCAGCCCTGGAGGCCCGCCGGTCGTCCTCGCTCTTTTCCGCCCCGCTGCTCTTCACCTGTGCTTGGCAGGATTCTTCATCCGTGCACATTGTTCACCTGCAAGCTGCAGGCCACTGATCCCCGACACGACCATGTGCTTTCTGATGTTCGCTTCGTTTCTCATGCGTGCTTGGACCGGAGGACTCCTGGACCACGCAGTTTATAAAGACGACCGAATCTCAGGCTGGCGGCTGATAAATTCTTTCTTCTGCGCAGAAATATTAGACACCTTCAGGCCGAAAATCCCAAACCCTTAAACACTAAACTCCAAATCTCTTGCACTGTGCACTCTCACGCCGCGAAACTCCAAGAGCACTTGAACCCCAAAATATAACGCACGTCTCTAACTCTAAATGTCATATATCTTTCTGCTTGGGGATGAACCTGAATGCCAGGATGGGACGATCTCAGAAGAGAAAATTCTTGTCAGGACTGCTCATTTCCTTCTTACATTCGATCCTTGTTTCAACGTGTACCTTTGCCTGTGAACAGAACGAGAAGCAAATGATGTGGCCCGTGCTGTCACCAAGTGCCCCTCAGCTCTGCCGGCAATTGCTTTGTTGTTGCAGACACGTACGTGCCTGTGCGATCACGCATCATGGATGCTCGAGATCGTGTCTCGGATTGCTCGAGTCAAGTGATATCACGTCTGGCAAACGTGGCAGGGATGCTATTATATGTCCTCGCCCTGCAGTGTACAATGATACACCTTATTCCGGCCCCTTCTAGGCAAGCCGTTCATACAACCAAAAATCTAGGCATATGCTAAAACTTCTATCACACTGCCCTGCAAAAACATGTCTGTTGGGCTGCTGGGCAACATGGATCAGCTCAATGTTTATCTGCACGCTCTGAAATATGTAACTTTGTTTACGCTCTGCGGCTTGGACTGAGAGCCATGGCATATACTCCAGATGTGATGCTGGTGGATCAGTGCCTGCAACGCTTGGAATTCCATGAAATGAGGGAAATATATGGCATGGTCTTTGTTGGCCTTCCTTGGGCTCCTTGCTCGCAATAGGATCTTGCCACGTGTTCCTGCGATGCACTTATGATTCGAATATCGTTGCAGTCTGCTGCATGGTGCACTTTTCCTGAATGTGCTTGCATGTCCTGGATTCCAGGACCAAGGTGGCTCTGCAGCTTTTGTTGAATGTGCGTTGTCCTGGATTCCAGGAGCAAGGTGCCTCTGCAGTAGGGCCCAGCTACAATTACGATCGAACTTAAGTGACTCACGCATATCATATGGGTCGGCCAAGCGGGATGGTCGAGCGGACTTTGGAAGCGGACGAGCTGTCCGCTGTGATTGAGCAGATCAAATGTGGTGTCCCCTTGGACTTCATCCCCAAGGTCTTGGAAGATCCCCAGGGTATCTTTCTGAAGGTGGCCAGTCTGAAAGGGACCATCGCTCGCGAATTTCTGATTGCTTCCCGGCGAAACTGAGTTCTGCTGTTCCTCTCTTTGTTGGAGTGTTGTCTGATTCGCCGTCTCTCGCGACGATCAGGAGAATCATTGGATCCTCAAGCCACTCCTGGTCTGCGAGCCCAAGGTCCTTATCAGCGGTGAGTCGATGCTCAGCTGAAACTCTGCATCGTCGCACGCTGTCTTGCCTGAGATTGAACAGTCCTGACTCAGGATGATGCAGATTCTGGAAAGTGTCATCAAACCGATGTTGCCGGAGGGCAAAGCCATCGTTGTGGAGACCCTGGTCTATGACGTGAAAGCCATGCTGTCTGCCTTGAGGAAACTGAGGAGGTCCTGGAAGTTCTTGGCTGGTCGGGGCACCGCTGGTGGCAATAAATGGCCCAGTGTCTCTGCCTCCTATGATCAGAAGCTGCTGGAGCTTCTCGACCTGTTGGACGACGGAGCTCAAGAGCTCAAAGAAAACGCAGAGATGCCCGAGGACGAGTTGGATCATGACCTGCTCTTTGATGTGAAGCTCGAGGAAGGCGACAGAGAAAGAATGGAATTGCAGAAGCAATTGGAGAACAAAAGGAAGTGCGTCATGGAGGACTGGGTGGCCGACTCTGTGCTTGTGTATTCCTGGGGCACACATCACCAGTCGCCTTGACGATGAAGGATTGTCCGCCGAGAAGAAGACGCCAGCTCCTGGCCTCTGATTGAGTCTGTTGTGCCATTTAGGTTTCATTTGGATTTCTTTGTGTTCGTGCAATGTACATGCATTGCTGTTTCCTTCGCCGGCCTCTCTATCTCAGTCCGGAAGTTCGACCGACAAGCCCGCTGCGGCCTCCGAGGCCGCATGATTGAATTTCAATTCTATCCAGAGGGCTGAAGCCATCGCTGCACCAGGCAAACGGGGCTTCTCAGCCAGACCAGTTCGCTGCAGCTTCGAAGGTGGCATACACACCACAACCGGAGTACATAAAGGAAACACTGCTGCCCCCAAAACCATGATGCCTGCCTTGCTCTGTTGGATCAGTCGCCTCAGACTCCTGGACAGGATCTCAAAGATCACGTTGCACGCCGTCCGTCAGAACCTCTGCTGTCGTCAGGCTGGGCCTTGCTTGAGTCGTGTGTTATATATAAAACTTATAATTGTTCTAAGTTCTAACTATGAAACCTTCCTGGCTGCAGACCAAGTGAAGCTCCGTGCGGAGAAGAAGAGCACGGCTGTGGATAAAAAAAGAAGACAAGAAAGACCTATGTCATAAAGAAGGCACACCGCAATGGAAAAGATGTGTCTCGCCTGCAGTGCATGATAAACTTCGCACGCAGTGTCGTCAGTGCAGATGATGCGTCAAACATGTTGTGGTCCAGATCCTGGCTCTGGCGAAGAAGCTGGATAATGGCAAAGACAAACAACTCATACAGTTGAGCCACCACTTCGATGAGGCTGGGATCTTTCACCGCTGTATGCATAATCAAAGAAAACCTTGATCGGACGTGCTCGCGGGATCCATTCTTTACTTCAGGTGAACGCTGCGGCAGCAGAGCTTAATGATGGGGGTGATGAAGCCACGGTTCTGGAGAGACTCCAGAACCTGAAGAATGGTGCAATGGCAGACCCTAGCTGAAGCTTCTGCATGATGACGCCAGCGAGCTCATTGGAAAAGATCCGCCAGAGTCGGTCACATTAAATCCATGTCTATCCCTGATCTGCGATTTGACAACATCCTGGATCAGGTTCTGGTGGAACTTGTCATCTTCCACTTTGTCCTGCAGAAAGCAGGAGTTCGTGTGTCTGAGGAGCGGCAATTTGTCACTGCCATGCAGAAATAATCTCTTGCCATTATAATTCGTGTCAGGAGGTGCGCGGTGATGTGCAACTCCTGGAATTCTTCGCTGGGAAAGCCCGCCTGGCATCTGCCTGGCGGAATATGGGCTAGGATGTGAAAGCCATTGATGTCGATCGAAACAAGACTGCAATAAATGATGTTTTGTCAATTCGATTCATAGAAATATTTTCGATAATTGAACCTTGTCTAGTTCGTAAGGCAGCGAGCTGCATGACCTCAACTCGAGTATTGGCTTGCTGGTCGGCCTGGCAGCAATCCTGCTGGCCCAGCCCGGGGCGCTGTGTCATCTCGGCGTCGTCTGCTCCAGCTTTGTATGGATAAATGCTGCAACACATCAGAGGAGCCCCTTCTTTCCCGAAGGTGACACCACCATGCCACACGTGGCTTTGGGTAACCACCTCGTTGGTGTCACAGTGGCATTCGCCTTGCTGGCATGGTGGCGCGGATCTGTGTTCCCGATTGAAAACCCGAAAGGTTCTCAACTAGTCAACACAGTGCCCATGCAGTATTTGATATCCTTCTTTAAGGACAAAGGTGGCCTCAGTCAGTATAGCATCAACCTGGGAGATTGGGGCGCCGATTCACTGAAACCTGTATGGATCTATTCCGCTGATGATGTCACGGAAGCCCTCACGAGCTACACGTCCTTCGTAAAGGGAGGACACTCCAATCTGCCTGTGACCTACAGGCATCTCGGTTTAGCTATAGCGGCATTCCTGGTGTTCTTGTTCCCCTGTATATATCTTCTACCCAACGAGGACTCGTGATGTCAACGGAGCTGAACGAGTCACGGGTGGTCCGGGGTTGAAGGCCACTGCCACTCAGGCCTATCCCGTGAAGCACATGACCGAGCTTCCCGTGACTGCTTGCATTCATTAATCGTGCGGTCTATAGGATTGAATGCCAATCCAGGTTCGGGCAAAGCATTGCGAACTGGTGGAAGATCCATCGCAGTCGCTTGCGATCCCTCGGGACCTTGATGGTATGAATCGCTGTTGTGATCCTGATCGTGCTATACATGAGCGATTAGACACGGGCAGGATGTCCCGCCGGATCGCCGCATTGGCTGCTTCTGCTGACATGGACCTGCTCCAAATGAAGGACTGGGTGGCACGTCTGTCCCTGAACCCTGCTCTGATATAGTGTTGCCCTGGGATGCTGAACGTAGGTTGGCATACTGCGGGCTGTTTCATATGACGATGTCGACTTGGAGCTGGCGGATACCCTCATGTACTGCCGACGTTTGCTGTGACCCGACTGCATTCGCTGACTCGTAGCATCCGTCACAAACTTTTTCCGATCAAATGCATAACGGAACGACCCGCTACCGACCCGTTACCGGAAGAAACGTCTATCACTCACAACAACAGGGCCACCCGTTACCCACCCGTGACGACCCGTTACCCCTATAGGGCAACTTACCCTTCCTATCCATTCGTACCCATAACAAACCAACCCGTTACCCGATGCCTCAGGATGACTTGACCTCTGACTGCAAGATCTGCCTGCGGTGGCATCAAAACCATGGGCAGTGCAATTGACCATTGCTGTTGTGAACAGGATGCATTCTACCTGTGTTTCTGCTGCATGTGAGCTCCGATTGCCCGCCTGCAGCTTTTGCTTTTCCTGTAGGCTCCCGCACATAGGGAGGGCCCTGCTTGGGGCCGTGTCTTCGATGTCCGACATCAAGGTGAAGCTGGAGCAGATGGACTCGGCCGAGAACATCGGTCGAGTTGTGTGCCGGGGTTTGAAGGATGCCGAAGTGCATCCTGCTCCTCGGGCCAGCGATACACAGGCCCTGGAGACGCAGGACACAATGGCCACGTGTGGGGCGACACAGAAGGCGGGCTTCTTGCATGCGGCACGTGCCGTCATGCCGGGTGTCAGGGAGTGTGTACGTTGCTGGAAGTGCATTTCTTTATGTCAGGATGACATGGAAATGGATCTTGAAGATCTGATGGATGAGGCGACAATGCAGGCCCGGTGTCTTCTTGTCCGGACACTGCATGGTTGGAATCGTGATGTTAATTCACTGCAGGAGATTTCACAAGATGCCCAGATTGATCCACTGAAGAAAGCTGAACTGCTTTTCGAGATCGAAGAAGCGATGCAGTTGCACTTGGTTGAATAGGGTGCTCTGCTAGTCGTCCTGTGGTCGCCTGTGGTCTTTTGCCGTCGTGGCAAGAAAAAAAGGCGAACGGAGGAAGAAGAATTCCTTCGGAACCGTGTCGCCTTCCTGAAGAAAGAAATGGAGGTGGGATTTACAGTTCCCCACACTACCCTTTATAAACTCCTGGAAGCCCTAGATCCCAGACCAGAGCTGTGGCACCCTAAACCTTCGCCCTAAGTCCCGTACTCCTGGAAACCCTAAACCCCAGCTGTGGCACTCTAAACCTTCGCTCTAACTCATGGAAACCCTAAACCTTCGCCCTAAATCCTTGGCAGGAAGCAGAGGAGGAAGCCAAAAGAAAGGCGGAAGAAGAAAGGCTGAATGAGGAGATCCGAAAGAAGGAGGAGGAGAAAGCCAGGCGGAAGGAAGAAAAAAGGCTCAACGATGAGCTCAACGAGGAGATCCGCATGGGGATGGAGGAACGCAGGCGCAGGGAAGAAGAAAAACGCCTGAAGGAGGAGATGCGGAAGAAGGAGGAAGCCATGGAGAAAGCCAAGCGGAAGGAAGAAGAAAGGCTGAAGGAGGAACTCCGCCAGAAAGAGGAGGAGGAAGCCAAGAGGAAGGCAGAAGAAGAAAGGCTGAAAGAGGAGATCCGACAGAAGGAGGATGCCATGCGGAAGGCAGAGGAGCTGAAGGAGGAGATGAGGAAGAAAGAGGAGGAGGAAGCCAGACGGAAGGAAGAAGAAAGGCTGAAGGAGGAGATCCGCCGGAAAGAGGAGGAAAGCAAGAGGAAGGCAGAAGAAGAAAGGCTGAAAGAGGAGATCCGACAGAAGGAGGAAGCCATGCGGAAGGCAGAGGAGCTGAAGGAGGAGATGAGGAAGAAAGAGGAGGAGGAAGCCAAACTGGCGGAAGAAGAAAAGCTGAAGGAGGAGATCCGCCGGAAAGAGGAGGAGGAAGCCAAGAGGAAGGCAAAAGAAGACAGGCTGAAAGAGAAGATTGAGGAGGAGGAGTTGCAACGCAGAGCTGCTTTGGAACGACAGTTGGAGGATCTACGGAAGAAGGAGGAATCCATGAGGATGAAGAAAGCTGAGGAGGAGGAGGAAGCAAAGCAAAAGGCCGAAGAAGAGATGAGGAAAAAGGAGAAGGAGGAAGCCAATCGCAAGGAGGAAGAAGAAAAGACCAAAGAGGACATCAGGAAAAAGGAGGAGGAGGAAGCCAAGCGCAAGGAGGAAGAAAACAAGGCCAAAGAGGAGATCAGGAAAAAAGAGGAGGAGGAAGCCAAACGCAAGGAGGAAGAAAAGGCCAAAGAGGAAGTCAGGAAAAGGGAGGAGGAGGAAGGCAAACGCAAGGAGGAAGAAAAGGCCAAAGAGGAGATCAGGAAAAGGGAGGAGGAGGAAGGCAAACGCAAGGAGGAAGAAAAGGCCAAAGAGGAAGTCAGGAAAAGGGAGGAGGAGGAGGAGGAAGGCAAACGCAAGGAGGAAGAAAAGGCCAAATAGGAGATCAGGAAAAGGGAGGAGGAGGAAGCCAAACGCAAGGAGGAAGAAAAGGCCAAAGAGGAGATCAGGAAAAGGGAGGAGGAGGAAGCCAAACGCAAGGAGGAAGAAAATGCCAAAGAGGAGATCAGGAAAAGGGAGGAGGAGGAAGGCAAACGCAAGGAGGAAGAAAATGCCAAAGAGGAGATCAGGAAAAGGGAGGAGGAGGAGGAAGCCAAACGCAAGGAGGAAGAAAAGGCCGAAGAGGAGATCAGGAAAAAGCAGCAGGAGGAAGCCAGGCTCAAGGATGAACAGGAGGATGAAAGCAGACGCAACACGGCCCCTTTTCAGGGAGCCGATGCCGGTGACGAGCTGCGACAAAGACTCAGGAAGGAGAGGGGGGATTTGGAACGACAGCTCGTGATGCTCCAGAAGGATGAGGAAGCCAAGTGCAAAAAGGAGCAAGAAGAAAAGGCCAAAGACAAGATCAGGAAAAAGGATGAGGAGGAAGAAAACAAGGCCAAGGAGGAAATCAGGAAAAAGGAGGAGGAGGAGGAAGCCAATCGCAAGGAGGAAGAGAAAAAGGCCCAGGAAGAGATCAGGAAAAAGGAGGAGGAGAAAGCCAAGGGCAAAGATGAAGAAAAGGCCGGCAAGCCGATCAACCCTAAACCTTAAAACCCATAGCCTGCATACCCCTAAACCCTAAACCCTATCAATCCTATAAACCCTATAAACTCTAAACCCCAAACCCTGAGCATAGCTTAATTATAGTCTAAACCCCACATGTGCCCGCTATCCGATCTTCCCAAAACTTCCCCTAAACCCTAAAGTCTATAAACCTCCCCAAACCCTAAACTCCTATCAACCCTATAAACCCCATAAACTCTAAACCCCAAACCCTGAGCATAGCTAAATAATAGTCTAAACCCCACATGTGCCCGCTATCCGATCTTCCCAAAACTTCAACCCTAAAGTCTATAAACCTCCCCAAACCCTAAACCCCCTAACCCCTAAACCCTGTAAACCATTATAGGATAGAAACGGGCAGGACAGCTACCAAGACGAACGGGACCGACTTCTGCTGGAGCTGGATCGATTGAAAGCAGAGAAGCAAACACGTCAGGAGGAAATCCAGCGAAAACGTAATCTGCAGTCCAAGATGGACTCAGCAACTGTGCAAGAAGAGATGGCGAAAGTCAGGGAGCAACTCGACAAGGAGGAGGAGGAAAAGAAAAAAAAGATGAGCTGGCCCGGCTGCGCGAGCAGTCGCAGGCCCTGAGGTCCCGAGTGGATGACGAGGAGGACGTGAAGAAACAGTTGGGATGGACCAAAGCTGTGAAACAGGAGATCTTCGAGGAGGCCTCAAGTAAAGAGAAGAAGGATGAGAAGAAGGAAGACGAAAAGAAAGGACGTGCCCTGGAATCCAGGGCCGCACAGCCGCATGCCCCAGAGCCGCCGCAGCAGCAGCAAAAGGCATGCAACAGACGGCAGACCGCGATGTTTCTCAATCGCCTGAGGAAGAACACGAAAAAGCTGGAAAACCTGCCAGACTCCCTGAGAGAGAAGCTTGCAAAGGAGGACGATGACTCCGTTTCGGAGTTGATCACCCAGCTTATGGAGCATGGGGGCGACTTGCAGGAGCTGTGCAGCAGCTACGAGCGGCAAGTCGTGAAGGAGGTCAGCAGCCAGGAGCTGACGAACTTAGCTCCGTACACGGAGCTGGAACTGGTCCAGAAATACGGAGAGCGGGCGAAAGATGTCATGAAAGAGAAGGAAGCCAGCGGAGATTGGGCCGAAGATCCAAACCTCCGAGGCTCCAAGATCTTCTACCTTTCCAAGACTGAGAGGACCACATGACATCATGCGACGTCTGAGACTCTTTTCATGCATGTTCCAGGTCTCCTGCATCTTATAAGTCCTGCTGCCCATGTCTCTCGAAGGAACTGGGGGAGTTCCGACATCGATCGTTCCTTGGCCTGACTGCTTCCGTGCTGGACATGCCTTTTTGTGTTTGTGACGTAGCAGTCTCCCTCGAGAATACCCTAGCTTAATTTCATGTTATCTCAGGCCAGGTCCTGGGCACCCGCATGAATGTTGATCGAGATGACCTGCCTGCTGTGAAAGATGTTATGCCACCTACTCAGATAGTGAGGGTTGCAGGCCCCATGCATTTTTGCAGCACGTGCTTCTGCATGTGCTACGGAGGCGCCCCGAACCGAGTGGTCTGAAACGACGGCTTGGAGAGCCGTCATCGTCCTCGACTCCGTCGCCTTCGCCTAAGCCATCATCGTCTGCGACGGCCGATCCGAAAAAGCCAGCTGTGCCAGAGAAGGAGCCAGCACCCAAGAAGCCGAAGAAGAGGACTCTGGAAAACATGAGTGTGATCGACAAAGGGGAGGACCTGGCGAAGAAAGTCCTGGCTGGGTCTACGTTGGCCGGCAAGCTGAAGACGGAGATGGAAGCGAATCCCTACGGCAAGGATTTGCTGAAAGATCTGGCCAATGCCGAGAACAACTTCAAGTGCTCCGGTCGCACTTATAGTCTCTCTCGTAGGGGACTGTTTCGATTCGATTATGCCACAATCATGTGTGCATGGTGTCACACGCTGGGAAGCTGTACACCGATGTGAAGGCGTTGTTGAGAGCCAAAGTGGATGTGGAGGAGCAGTACCTCCCTTTCGGGAAGCAGTACGTGCTGCTGCTGCAAGATCTGGAAAGGCCGAAGGAAGCAGCTGAAAGCCTCACAAAAGCCGCGAACAAAAAAACGGCCAATAAGCAGGCCGGCAAGAAGCGCAAGGATGCTCCAAAGGAGCAGTGAAGCCCTCGCTTGTTTTGATGAGTCGCTGCAGGGATTTGAGGTCTCCTCTCCCTGCAGCATGCAGGTGTCGTGCGGGCCACGGGTACTGTCTGGCAGACGTGGCAGGGATGCAATCTTGTTACTGTATACCTCCGGCCCCTTCAAGGGAGCCGATAACATAATGAATATTCTAATTCTAATCCTTATAGGTGCGGTGCTTGAGGGTGGAGAGCTATATAACAGAGCATGCAAGGTCCTCGTCTTAGGGCTCGAGGACCGTCGCATTGCATTCCTGTGCATGTCGGCATGGCCAAAACAAGAACAAACCTGCTCCGATGCCTGCAGACTTCTTCAGCGGTTTTGTGGCAAAAACTTGTGACAGCTGCATTCTGTGAAAGTGTTTGCTTCGGTCTCACATCGCACGATCGATCACGATCTCACCCTCTATCCACTTTATGCTGTCGCAGGTACGCCTCGTGCAGTGCAGCTCCGAACACTGAGTCCGCGGTCATGCAAGCCGGCTGCAGAACATGCAATGAATCACGGCCGGAGTTGCAATACTGACTTTAAAGTCTACAGCTAGATGAAGCATAAATTTTGGTTGCTGCAGGAAACAACAACATCAACGAATGAGTCTCAGCCGCACATCTCTTTCAGGGCGTTGGCACTTGCCACCCCTGTACACATCTCTTTCAGGGCATTGGCACTTGCCACCCCTGTACAAAGCTGGCTGATCAGGAAGACAGACGACATGGATGGCCGTGGAGCGGAAGTGTTGGCAGAACGTGTGGGGTCTGGTGCGATGTCGATTCACGACTCCGCTAGGATTGCCGCAGCCTTTGTCTGCGACGGCGCACGTGGTGTGGCAAATCGACAGTTTGCAAGGAGCCAGAGAGAAAGAGACATGTGGCGCTGGATACATCTCCCTTTCCGTGGATACAGTTGTAAGCTGCCGCTGCTCAGCTCTGGGAGACCCGGCCAGCAGCAAACCAGAAGTTTGGTTCACGAGGATGTTTGCTTCGTGCTGCCATCTGATGTCTTCCATGAAGTACACGCTCGAGGCCTGGAGTCTGAAATTTTTCTGGGGCTCGGAAGCTTGGAAGTGGTGGGCCAGAAACTTTGCCGGATCGACAGACCATATCTTCAAAATGACTTCTTCTGAATGAATACAACCAGATCGACCTATCTACCTATCTAAATTCACCCCCGATCTACCTATCTAAATTCAAACCCATGAACCCCCCTAACAAAAATAATTGAGAACGTGGGCCACACACTGAGGAGAGACAGATGAGGTGTACCTCTCTGCTCATAAGGACCATGGTCTGGCACGAAGACGCGGTGCCGAATTATCATGATGAATCTGCGGCATTCTGGAGCTGGAGTGTGCCCTTGAAGGGATCGCTCTTGTCGCGGCGTTGCTTCATTGGCTTGCCTTCCAGTCGCATCTGCAACAAAACACGAGAGGCAGTGCTGGCTGTGCTTGAGTGGGACCTGAGATCCCTGAAAACTGGGTGTTTTGCAGATCGCGACCATCTTGACGTGGTTTTCCCACAAAACAGTTTCAGGGGCAAGAGGGCAGGCGCCCCGATCATGGGCGACAAACGTGCCATCTTCTCCTGGTGGAAAGGTGACCAGGAAGCCCGCATGCTCCGGTTGAGAAGGAATTATTTGACCAACAACTGTTGTGACCTTTGCCTTGCCCAGAAAAGGATTCGTGGCCTCACCTATGCTGACTTTACAATGTCTGCCAACTGGAGACGAACCCTGGAACCCAGGCAACCATGTACCCCAGAGGAGCACACTCCATGGAAGGTGATCGCTAAAGGGTGTAGGACCAGTGCCTAAACGTCCGGCCTAGGTGAAAGATTGAAAGAATTGCTCTAGCAAATAATGTGGTGCCTCTGCAGCCGAGTCATGCACATTGCCCATTTGGGCATCTTGCGGGACGTGATTGCCAGTGTCCTCTGGGAAACGTTGGAAAGCCGAATCTCGGATTATGGTAAGCTGTGACGTGTCTTTGTTTGCTGTCATGGGGTTTACAAGTTGCTATCATTTGGGCTTTCAAATCGTCCAGGTCAGATGCATGAGTTCCTGGGCATGGCTTCTGACACACCGTTCGACGATGTCCTGTTTACCTTTACTGCACGAGCCAAGCTGTGGGCTCGTGACAATGGCCTGGACGTCCACATCAAGCCGCTGACGGTGGCATCGCTGGGCAAATCGGACAGCGCCAGCTACCCTGAGCTGTCGTCACGCATCAAAGCATCTCGAGCGAGGAACTTGCTGGCGTTTGTGAGACACTTTGCCATTGACGTAGTACCTGAACTGCGTCAGGCATATCGCCTGTTTTTTCCTAAACTGGTGTAGGGTTTATAGGGTGTGTAATTTCCACTCCCATATATATCCTACCTGAGGAGCGGGCCGTGCCATGGGCTGCAGATGCTGACTTTATTCACTGGAATCAAGTTCGTGCCGCCATGCTCTGGTGCTTGGATTCCGCTTTGTCGCTCTTCGGCAAAGGCCAACGACCGTTTCTCGCTCGACATGAAGCCTCTCAAGGCACTGCTTTGCTGCAATTGCACCTGGAACTCTGGCAGCGGATAGCTCGGCGATTCTTGCTTCGCAAGCAAACTCTGTACAAAGTGCGCCCGAAACACCACTATTTGTGTCACCTGATCCTTGACGTGGAACGCAATGGGATTAACCCCATCTTCTTCGCAAACTTTGCTGAAGAAGATTTCATGAAATTCATGAGATCTTGTGCCCATGCTTCCCATCCGCGAACTATGTTGACGGCGTGGAGTGCTCGATATATCTTGAAGAGATCTCTGACGTGGCGCCGTCTGCAGAGTGAAAAAACCGTCGCAAGGCTTGCAAGGCTCCTGAACCCGGAACACCGGGCCTCGCATTGCATGCCGGATCGAGCTCGTCTAAGTGCTATCATGCTATATATACTTATACATGTGTGTATATATATATAAATACATACATGTGTACTACTGTCGCATATGAGTGAATATATATATATATATATATATATATTTATATTTATATAGATAGTTTTCAAGTATTATTTGCCAAAACCATGATGTCCTCACGTGCTTCGTGCTTGCTCGGGAACTATATTTCCGACTCACTGTTATTTATGTGCTAAAGTTCAGCTCGCGCACGCTGTTTGAAAATTTATTGTGAATGTAGGCGTTTAAACCCTAAACCCCAAACCATGGACCTTGATGTAAAGTTACAACTTGTTGTTTCTTGTGTTTTTTACTTGTTGTCTGTCGTTTCTTTACCTGAATAATAATCGACTTGTTGTTTAAGAAACGTCAAAAGGTTGTCCAGGTAGGGAGCGCAATGAACAGTTGATGAGGGATGCAGGTTAAAGCATGATCAACGTGTTGCTGATTCCATGCATTAATGGTGTCTTGAAGCGTGGCTGAGCAAAGACCGTCCGGCGGATTGAGTATGAGGACATGCATGTTCTCAGCTCCCTGCACCCGTTGAACCCTTGCACGTCTCGGGCCACCTTCGAGGTCACACTTGGTTGCAACTGGAGGAATTTGTACGGCGCCCATGATGTGCCTTGCAATATCTTTTTCCACGCCTCGGGGACGACCACGTCAACCCTTTGATGCACCTGCCAGAGAAGAGCAAAAATGGTTGAATTCAAATAACAACTATTCCCAGCATTAATAAACTTCATCTTGCTAAGCTGTTTAAGAGAGGTGGTCAGTACAGGCACAGCAAGCGACGGTTGCCTCTTCATCGGCACCCTGACGGGGCCGGCTAGGCGTAGGCCTGCCTTCTGCAGCGCCACGGCAATCCCGTGACGTTTCAACGTCGGGGGCCGTAACTGTGCACCCACCAGCTGCCACACTGCGTCGTCCTGCAGCTCCTGATGATGTTGGTGGATCTCCTGAGCTCCCTGGCTTCGCAGGGACACCTCCACTGTGAATACCGCCGCGTCGCCCTCCTCCGGCTCCTCGTTCCGACGTTGCTTCGCGTTGAACTTGGTGATCGTGCTCGGCTTCGCCAGCTCCGCTAGCTTGTTGATGCTTTTGACGATCGCGTCCGGGGTCAGACCTTCTCTGGTCTCGTCGATCTCCAGCTTCTTTGTTGCCGTATTCCACTTTTGGAAATTGAAGCGTCCAGCGCTGTCCACCCACTGCGCCTCCTTGGCCCTTTTGAGCATGTCTTCCTCTTTTAGCAGGAGCTGCATTCTTGCCTCCGTCTCCTTCAACAGGAGTCCGAACACTACCAGCCTGCGCGGTCCCAGCTTTTCTCCCTTTTGGATTTTGTTGCTCCAGTCCTGTCCTGCCTGGTACACCCGGACCCTCTTGCTTCAGGTGGAACGTGAATGATGTGTCCATTCGAAGACGGTTTGGAGCATCCTTATGCTGAAGTGACATCGCCGCCATCATCGACACCAGCTTGCCCAGATGCTCTTGCGGGATGCTGTTCTGGTTTCTTCGGCCGCCTCTCCTGGAGGGCCGGCGGCGCTTTGGCGGATGCTCCTGCTGGCTGCTTATCTGACCTTGCGTCTGAGCTGCCGAGTGCTCTGCCTCCATCGGCGTCGCCATCCAATAGACCTATCAGGGCGGATTGCCACACAATGTTGCACTGCTTATAGTGACGACTGTACGATCGTCTCAGACACCAAGGGCATGCGCCGTCACGTTCAAGCTGATTCTTAATCTGTCTGCATTCAGGCTCCGGCCTTGGTTCGCACTTCTTCCACACCTCAGGGTGTGCCTGTGAAAGGTGACGCTTCAAGGCTGTGTGGTCTCGAGCCCAGCGATTGCAGAGATAGCAGTGTTGTTTCAGCTTTTCAGCAAAGCCTGACTTGATGAGGGATGTCCATCCTTGCTCGCGCACTATTTTGAGTGCTGCAGGGTGTTGCGCTGGCGGAAGAGTGTCCCCTGCGGGTGTCTCAGACTCCTTGGTTGCAGTCATCACTGCTTCCGGCGGAGCTGCGTCCTTTGGGATTTGATGTGATTTTTGAGCCCAGTCCATTCGCCAAACTTATGCTTACAGAACCTGCATTGCGGCAACCCTCCTATCGCGTGTTTAGCAGCGTCAAATTCGGTGGCTGCTTCCTGCTTAATCTTGTGACTTCTAGCAAGGTGCTTGCGTAGGGATGTGAGGCACGTGAAGCTTTTCTCGCAGTGAGTGCATGGCTGCGATTCGGGGCTCCCATCAATCTGGGGCCCTGACTGACTCGTGCTCTCCCCGTCTGCCAGAGTACACTGAGGACAAATCTCAGTTGCTCCCTGGCCTCCGGAAAGCCTCTGATGTCTGTCCCGTCTTGCTTTGCCACCTGCTCAAGCCTTTTCGCCATGTCGGCACCCTGTGAATGAAGGGCCGTAAGCGGTTCCTGAGCACGGAGCACGGTCCTGACTTGTTCAGTGCTCATGTGTGTAATATGTGCAGGTCTTGTCGCAATGGCTGCATCTACCTAGCAGCCATTCCGTGCAATGCGGCCTTTCCTGTAGCTGAGCACTCCCGCTCGCCATATCTGATACCTGGGCCGGTTGTTGATGTGCTTGAGGGTGAGAGCCTGCGCGCTGCGATAGGATATCACCGCACCCAAGTATTCATGGGATTTTTTGATTTGCACAAAAAGCTCTTGCCCCTTCTGTTCGAAGCCAAAGTAATGCTGCTGATTCTGTTTGATTCTCCTCTTGATGAGAATTTGTGAGCCTCCTTCCCTTGTATGTCATGAAGAATCACCGATTTGTCCTTAGCTAAGGTCATGCCGTGCTCATTGAAAATGTCGATGATTCTTTGGGTGGCTGAATGCCTCATTCAATTCCTGGAGACTGTTGATGGTCCATGTAGCGATGGCATCATCTGCAAAGAAAGTCAAGCAGACTCTGACCCACTCCCATCCGAGCTCTCGCGTCACATCATCAATAATGGCAATAGTATTAGCGACAAAGAGGTAAGGCGCAATTGTACATCCTTGTTATATGCCGCAGCTAGTCGTGACATGCTCGGGTTTGTTGACCTATTTCCGAATGATACCTGGACTGCCAGTGAAATCCCATGATGATGTGTATAAGGTCCTCATCAATGCCAAGACGGCGCATACTGCTCGCCAGGCCGGGCCTGGGAACAGTGTCGAAAGCGCCTTCCAAGTCAAGAGAAAAAGCACAGCCCTCCGACACAGTGCTTTCTGGCTGCCCCTTGATTCAGGGCATGACTCTGGAGCGACAGTTCCCGTGCCTTTCTGAAATGGGAGTGTACTCTCAGCACGGCATCAAGTACTCCCCGTCCTGCCGTGTAGGCAAATTCTCACTCATCCGCAGGCGTGTCTGTGCTGCAGAAGCAGTAAACACCCAAACTATCCTGCAGGGCAGATTGCAACACGTGCGGATTATGCACCATGACAACAGCACTGACATCTTTAACGTCTATCAACATGTCTGGAGATCCTACCTGATAGATCTTTTGGGTGTAAATTTACATTTTACATTTTTTAATTTTTTACACCCTTTGGGGTGTAAATTTTGTAAATTTCGGGGTGTAATTTACACCCCGGGGGTGTAAATTACACCCCTTGGGGTGTAAATTATACACCTATTTTCTGCAAAAAAACACTCTGTTTTGGTATATTTTCCTGCAAAAAANCCGCGAAATCCGCCGCTCGGAAAGCCTTGGCGAAGCAGCGAGGTCGTTCGGTAAACACACTGCATTCGGTGACTACGTTTGCATGCAATGCAGACACCCGGTCTCTCGCCAGGACTGTTTTCTACGTACTGCAGCCCGAAGGCCTTCGCTGTTCCAAGATGCTCGAGGAGCTGCGAAGCCGGAAGTCGACCGTGCTGTACTACAGCAGCTGGGCCCACTGGTCCTATATGGACA
>BGNK01001980.1:0-5000 GCA_003297005.1 Symbiodinium sp. clade A Y106
ACGGCTGCGTTCGTACTGATCAGCCATGGCTTGCGAGGTGTGGTCAAAAGGACCGGGGTGAAAACTGCAAAAGAGGGCGGCGTGCAACGTGCACCTGGCAGCCGAGATGCCTAAGGTTTGGGTTTTAGGGTTTCAGGGTCCAGGGTCCCGGATGGAGCAGAGATTCAGAAGCATCTGTTCCCAGGCTGAAGTTGTGGCGTAGTGGGAAGGCAGAGTCAAGAGCCAGTCCCACACCCCGAACCCTGAGCCTAACACCCCGAAAAACCCCAAGCTGTTAAACCCCGAACCCCAAATCCTGAACGCCGCGCCCTCGACTTCAACGGTAGGTCTGCTTTGCTAGAGCCTTGAGACCAGCAGGGCAACAGAGCCAACTTCCTCTCCTAGCTCAAGCTGGGTTTGAGTACCACTGCTGCTTCCTTTCAATCTATAGGTTCTAAGTATTTTGCGTTTTTTTTTCAGCAGCTCCCTTTTCCACAACGAAATTTTGCGAATGCCAAGGACTGCAACCCAGAGACTGCGTGTGTTCAAGTCGATGCGCGAACATGGCTTGAGCGAGGCAAGGCCAAATCCTAATCGGAGTCTTACTACTTTTAGGAACCTGATCAGGGTTTTTTGGCGTCTTCTCTGATAGCTAATTCTCACGCCAAACCCTAGTTCGGCACCTGTTCTTCTATGATGGCTGCTTTTACAGCATCCAAGTCTATTTGTCTTGACAGTGCGACGTAGTTACGCGTTTCTGCTTTCACTGGTAGCCTTCATTGCGGATTCTCAAGTATCAGGCGCCGGCACACTTAGTCTGTGCTGGTCCCTTGTCTTTACAACATCTGACCTCCACATGAAAATCCTGAAGCCCCGCAGCCTCAAGCCCAAGACTCTGCAGCTCGAAAAACTGCAAGTCCCTAAACCCTTGAACCCTATAAGAAATAACACCCAGGTAACTTAAGCACCTTAAGCCCGGAACCCTCAAGAGGCACCTATTGCCCTGTCGGCTACGATGTCGACCGTGGCAGCATGACTTACCTCAAGGCTTTGGCAGGGTGGGGTTCAGGGCTTTATGGTTTCAAAACTGGCCTAAAACCCCCAACTCCAAACAATCGAGGTTGCAGAAGCCGCCAACATAAGGCCTAATATCAGGTTTATTCCTCAGGGTTCCTGAACATAAAAAGTTAATACAATATATCTCCCCAAGTCCCGTTCGAATTATTGCGTGCCCCCGCATATTCAATGTCGCCCTGATGGTACCTGCAGGGGCTCCAGACTCCCTAACCCGCAACATGCACAGGAAATCCTTGCCCTGTCCCCTAAAAACCCTTTTGCCCCAAACCCTTAGACAGAAACTCCGAAAACCTGAATCCGAAGAAGAAAGCCAGGAAGGCCTCACGCCCAATGAGATGATTTACTTGCGGAAGTTCAAGGCCAGGATTGCTGGGCTGTATTTTGTGGTGGTAGCAGCAGTTGTAGAAGCATCATCACAGCAGTAGTAGTACAAGTGGCAGTCGAGCTTTCAGCAGCCGAGTAGCAGCAGCAGCAGTAGCATTGGCGGAATCAGTGGCACAAGCTTTTGCTGTTGCTGTCGTGGTTGTGACACCGGAACTGGGACGCTTTGTGGGTTCGAGCAACCGAAGCTGCCGGCCAAGACTGGGCGCTGAATTGTAGCAGCGGATGAATGCCTAAACGGTAAGACGAACCCCAAGTAATAATAGTAATAACCATGATAATAATAATAGCCATAATCATATTAAGAACCAGAATATTAATACCAATAATAATAATAGGGTAAGACGAACCCCAAGTCCAAAATCTCCGAATCTTCCCGATCCCAGTGAGGTCGCAGTCGAGTTCGGCACTTGCATCGTGTAGCATTGAAACAGTATTGAAACCTTCAGGGCTTAGGGCTCAATACAGAGGCCTAGATAAGTACCAGTACTATATTGAAGTTTCCTTATAGTTGTAGTATAATATTACCCAAAACCCTGTTCAAGTCATTGGGACCCCTGCATTAGCGAGGTTCATGCCTCTGAATCCGTTAAGCCCCGATGGAGCTAAAGCCACAACCTCGGTGGCTCCTGGAAGAGCTTACTGTGCCATCATAATGCCTGATGGGAATCCAAGTCAAACAACAACCCTGGCCGCCCTGCAAAAAAGAATGACAGAAAGCCCAAGACCCGAATTTAGCCCTGAACCTGCCTCTACCACTCATCTAGCAAACACCAACCGCCAAACCCTGATCATAATCTTATGGAATCCTTATACTGTACTATCCTGGTCAAGCTGTGAAAGGAAACTTCCTTGACTCAACTACCAAATCTCTGCCCCCTGTCAGACGGGAGCCGACTCCCTCGTCCAAGGCTGCGGTGATGGTGATTGGCTCCTCGGATAAGCGCAGAAGATTCCGTTCATTGCATGAGCAGGTAATGTGGTATATGTCTCGGTACACCTTGCTACCAGCATTGTCACAATCCATTTCTATACCGGGCATAAATGTATGCATAGATGTAACTGCACATGTCTCTGCGGGCATATTTACATGCCTTTGTCTACCTGGTCATTATTTTGTGCTTTACATTTTGATTGTCTCTGGCGTATGCAGATTTTATGTATGCAAGCGTGGATAGGAGTAGCTATGCAGGTACGGTTGTATATATCTTTGTAGACCTTTGTAGTTCAAGATGGCACCTTCGTGGCTTCCGGTATTCTGTTTATGCTCCAAGCCCCATGCCCTGCCGGCCCTTGCACTCTCATACCCCAGATAACCCCAAACCTATACTAAACCCCAAACCCCACAAACTCGAAAGGGCTGCCGGGCTTGTCGCAGTGAGTCACACCACGTGAGATTTGTCGGGTCGATGGCTTTGGTCTTCAGCTTAGAGGTTTGGGGCTTAGGGTTCAGGGTATGGTACCATGCCAAGCAACCATCAGCTGTCCTTAAAGACATTGAACAAGCCACCTGCAAGAGCGACCAGAGCAGCAAATGCCATTGCTTGAGGGTTTCGTTGAGTGTATATAGGGCTCCTTACGGTTACTGGTGAGTGCGTAGTATTTTGGATTTCACTTCGGGGACTCTGCAAAGGGCAGGGTGTCTATTTAGACACCCTGCTCCAAATAAAGTCTTTTCAGCAAGGCTACTATAGAAGTTTAGAGGCACCCCTTGCTAAGTACTACAGTGCCCCCACGCTGATGTAAACTAACTCCTGGGGGGGCCAATAGGTAGGAGCTTATGAACTTTAGGTCTACTTTAGGACCTCTTGTTTTTCGGAAGTCCGTCGTGGTGCGCTTGTTTGCAAGGCTGCTGCAGCAACAGAGCGCGGGCGATTTCCAGAACAAGAAGAAGGGCTTGTTTGAGCTTCTCGGTTGCTGCGGGGCCCATAGGGCTCCGCAAAGCTAAGATGGCATCATGTGGGCTTGTGTCATCTCGATCTCGGTCCCTTCGAGTCTGCGCTATCTTAAGCCTTGACGAATCTAGATTAAGTACTGTAGAAGCTTAAACCCTACCACTGTTCTTCATTAAGGTTCCTTGTTGTAACTATTATCACTATAAGGGAGCCCTGCCAAAGCCCTTGTCTAATTATTCAGGCCACTACATTAATTAAAGCCCCTGGGTGAAGCACCAAAGAACACTTCTGGTCCTTCCCAGAATCCCTGTTAGTGGAAGGGGGTTGTGGAGTATAGGCTCTGCAGATGCTGTCCCTGCTTCACGCCTGCACCGGCAACTACACCAGAGGCCGTGGTCAAAGCACAGCTCGAAGCGAGAGATGTCATGAGACCTGAGGTTTGCAGGACCTTTCGTCAGCTGCAAGGTCAAGAGCGTGAGCAGCTTGCCTGCAAGGCCCAAAGAACTAAATTGAGTTTCTTAAAGTCCTAAACCCTGAACCCTATACCCCAGACTCAGGCCAGGAGGGTCGGACCTTATGATGCCTAACGTAAGGGCATGAATACTTACGGAGGGTATTGGGAACACATGCCGGGGTGAGTATGTACCCGAAGAGCGCAATAACACCGCGATCAGAGAGGAGACAGCACAAACCCAAAACCCGTAATCCTTGACTGTATACTACTGCTAGTTATTGACTGCTAGTTATTGACAAGCGCCCTATTACCTCCTCAGGCTACACGGGTCTCCCGTGCACCCAGCCTTCGAACATCACCGAGGCATCCGAGCTCAAACAAGATCGTGTGATCCAACGATTTAGGGTTTAGGGTCCAGTGATTTAAACGCAACCTGAAGATCAGGTTCCTCAAGAGGTTATGTGAGGGTCTTATGACTGTTTTTGATTTGCGGCTGCAGAGAACCATGTGAAGATACGAATCAATTTCGTAGTGTTTTGCTTTGCTTTGGGGAGCCCTGCTCAAATCGCAGCTTTGAGCCCTGGAACCTAAAGCCCAAAAACCCTTGCAGCCTTTATCAGAAAAAGAGCTTCCGAGGAGGAGGATGCAGTTCCAAGGATGATCCTGGACAACCCGGACACCAGTGCTCCTGAGGATTACTGGCTCCACCCCTGTGCACTCCGGCAGCCAACACGTAGAGAGCAGGCCTTTGCGTACCAGTTACATAAGCATGAGGGTAAGATAATACATAATCTGAGGCTTATATCGATATCTAATAAAATATGTATAAACAGACAAATATAAATCAATAACCGCACCTTTAGTGTATTATATATGCATATATGTACATACATACGTACATACGTGCATACAGGTCTGAGCAGAGTTGGTTGGTTGGTGGGGTTCGTTGGATTGGGATAGGTTGGTTCTGCTTGGTTGAGTTGAGATGTAGGTCTAGACAGAGATGAAGAAGAGATATAGATAGAGACGTGGATGTATGCATATATCATAGGCAATTCTATTCTATAGTACTGTGTTATGTTAACCTACTGTAGTAAACTGCCTTACATTGCATTATACTGTGTTTAAGTAACTATAATACACAGACAGGTAGAGTACACTTTTTCACCACTTATTCAGAGAGCGCATCGACGCACTCTCGGGTGCAACGTGCA
>BGNK01001980.1:7500-25036 GCA_003297005.1 Symbiodinium sp. clade A Y106
CCAAATGTGGTTTAGGGTTTGGGGCTGTGGGTTTCTAAAGGGCTTGGGGTGAAGGATTTAGGGTTTAGAGTCTAGGACAGAATACCCTCTAAGGACGACAGGAAGAGTGCTGTAGGTAGATGAGGCATAGTCTGTGGGGGTCTCCATCTTATGGTTGGAGGTATGTTGCTTAGTCAGGGTTTCTCAGGCTTTCTGGGAGCAAGAGTTCAACGACATGTTGGCAGCCAGCTGACAAAGTCTTCGTCTCGCAGGGTTTTAAAGTTTACGCAGTTTGAGGATCATCTCTCTCTCCCTCTCTCTCTCACCATGCTCTGAAACCTTAAGCTGTAGTCTCCCCCGAAGCTGTACAGCTACGAAAATCTGAAGAGACAGAGAGCCAACACCCCATGGTTATTTTGAACTCGGTCTGCTGGAGTCCCCGGCTGCAGTAAGCACGTCAAGTACTTTCTTCGAGGCTTATGGATTTAGGGCTTAGGGTTGATAGTTGTAGTATGAAATAGAAGGACATAAACTCTGCCACCACGGCCTCAAGTGAAATCCCGAAACCAATAGCTCTGCTTTGCGACGTGCAGGTCTGGGGTGACGCTCCACCCATGGATCAAGAGGTGTTCGCGGCGCTGCCGCCAGAATCTCCAGATGCCTGACTACCCGTAGTTTAGGATGCAACGTTTAGGGTTTAGGGTCTAGGGATGGGTTTGAGGGGCTTAGAGTTTAGGGGTGTTCAGGATATCTCCAGGGACGAGAGCAGGCCCAAGGTTTGCCAAGAACAGTGAATCTGCTTTGAGAGGGATTCTGAAACGAAGGTTTCCTGTGTGTGCATCTCTCTCGCTCTCTCTCTCTCTCTCTCTCTTTCTCTGCCACATATGTAGTATAACATACACTAAGACGTCTAAAACAGTAGAGTAGCACATACTTAATGCACTTGTGCCGAGGACCAGTTCATCCCAGCCCCAGTGATCATCGTGGAGGGGCAGTTTGTGTGCCTCTCGGCGAGCGCTCGCATTTACGGAGCCGGGGAGTCCGGCCCGAATCGCCTTCAAGGCTTTGCGGCCTCAGACCTCAACAAACCCGAAGTCGCGAAAGCCCTAAATACATGTGGGTGGTTGTCAAAATTATGGTCCCTTTGGGTACCCTAAATAATAGGTGCCGTATTATGGTAGGGACCCAAAAAGGGACCATAATTTTGACAGCCACCCATGTAGGGGTCTAAAGCAAAGCGGTCTGGATCCCTGAAACTCTGAAGCCTTGAACCCGCAAAGCCCTGAGATTCATAGATAGATCCTTTAAAGTTGTCCAGGCCCGTACGAGAAGCCTTAGAGGCCCGTCGGAGTTTCAGAGAATTGGGCGATCCCGGATAGAGGCCCTAGATAGTAGGACCCTTGTTCTCGAATATTTTCGTACTACTCTATGACTATGGCTATTGATTATTGGTGTTATTGATGATGACGAGGATTACAGTGGTTATGATTAGCTATGTCTGTCTTTATTAGGCATCGATTTCTGTCTGTGGGCCCGGGCCCCCGGCATCCCCCCCGGAAGCTCCCAGAGTTTCCAAGGCCCACCCAACGAAATGCTCGGGGACGGGCCGATCTTCGAGACGGAAGACGAAGCGCAGGAGATTGGGGACTGTGAGGCCCCTGATCCGTTTCGGTGGGGGGNGGGGGGGGGGTTTGTGCTTGTTGGGGGTTGGGGGTGTTCTTGAGGGTTGAGGTTTTTTGGGTTACAGGCTGTGGTTAGCTTTCCATTTCTCGCAAGATCTAGCGCTGTTACATTGTTACATGTTTCCGCATTTGCCTATGTACGTGTAGATATAGTCATGTATGTATGTGTGTTGCACGCATGATCTGCAGGTTCTATATCTAGGTTCACGCTTTGTGTGTGCAGCTCTGTCGTGGTGGCTTCTGGGTGTGCTCTGGTAGTTGTCGTTGCAAGTCTGTCCAGTGGCGGCTTCTGAAAAAGCTGAATGCCCTGTGCCAGCTCAAGTGCAAGAACATGGACGAGTGCAACTACTTCTGGCACGGCACGCAGCATGCGCTTGCCACCTGCAGGCCTCTCTTTCCTGCTCCGCTCAGCTGTCAGTCTATTGGTCGTATGATCGGCTTTATTGAAGGGAGCCGGTCATGAACAAAAGGCTGGTGCTGAAGCGCAAGTGAGAGAAGTTGTGCAGGGAAGCAGACATGTCGCCATTTTAGTGGCGATCTGGCTGAAGCCACGCCATGTAAGTGGGGAGGCCTGGAAGCCTGCGTCATCCATAATTCGAGATCTACCCTCTTTCCTGTGGTGTAGGGTCGTTTGGGTAATGCCGGTTAGTGTCGGAGCCCTGCTGTCAGGTTGTACACCAAGTGCGGCCACCTTGTTCGCGAGCCCGGCGTTGAAGGAGTTCTCAAGGCCTGCTGAAAGGGCTGGGTTTAGGGTTTGTGGTACGCAATCCCAGAGCCTACCCCCTTAATCAAGGAAGATTCCTTAAACTCTGTAGGGCTTCGATGTACATTCCCCCATCAAGAGGCGTGCTAGGATCTCAGGGGTATGAAGCTCTGGCTGACATTCAGTTGCCCTCGCTGTCAACACTGCTCCCTGTACAACTCCATTTAATGCAGGAAACGTCAAGGCCATAAAGGCTGACCGCAACCCTGAGCCCTAGGCTTGGAACCCGAACGGTACAAACTATGAACTCTGCGTCGCGCTAGAGCAACTATACTAAACCGAAGCATCAAACACTTTCTAAAGCAACTTTGACCAGAACCCTGTGCCCCGAAAAGGACACGTTCAATCCTGTACGGCAACCCGGTCACCCACTTTCCCGTTACATTCTAAGTACCTTCAGACCCAACACCTCATAACCGAAGACTAGGATAAGACGAACCTTTTGAAATCTGTGAACCCCTACTCCCTAAACCCTCAACTCCGCCAGTCTTGAATCTGCCTAGGCGGTGCCGAAGATTCCTGCCTGCCTAGTGGCCGCCCCGGAGGACCGCGGGGTGACTTCTCCGTGCTTTGGTGCGAGGGCTAAGCGAAAGCAGCGAAACGTAAACTGCAGAAGGCCACCCCGCTTTGAAGGGATACTATTCCCCCCAAAATTGTACGATTGGTTGCATGTTTTTGCATTTAAGGTCCTAAACAGGCCAGCAGTGCCATGAAGCCGGATAAACGGGCAGCCGCCTGGACAAGTTGAAAAAAGTCAACTCTGTGACGCCAGGAAACGAACACTGTAGGGTTCGAGAGGCCTAAACCTGAGCCATAACAAGGGTGTCGAGTTGAGGCCTTGGTCCAGAATCCGTTGTAGGGTTTGGGGGGCAGTCTCGGGCAAGAGTACCAAGACTGTTCCGCCTCTTTCAGCTTGGCGCCTCTTCATGCGTCCCCAGCAATCTTGCAGAGCCTGTACGTACTATACGTACTCCAACACCCCAATGATGACTATTCCACCATCTTCAGCCCCATAGGCCGTAAAACAGAACCCCTAAAGCCCGTAAAACACTCCAACACCGCAAACCCTAAACCCTAAAACCTCAAACCTGATCATCGGCTCCTTGCAGGACTGCTGGTCCAAGACGCTTCGACGGGTTGCTCTAACTTCGGATACAGTCCCGAGCTTCTGGCAGCTCGCACGGATGATGAAGGGGCCTAAATATGTAATGTTGCCAAGGTTATTTGTTGGGGTTCCTTGATCGATACGCATACACGCTATTGTAATCTTTGGGGCCCCCCCCTAATGGTGGAGCTTAGGATTTTGCACTATGTTCCTTTAAGGGCTCCCTTAGGGGTTTAGGAGCGGTTCGGGTTTGTGGACGGATTTCAGGTTAAGAAGTTCGGGTTTTCTACTCCAAAGAAGGATCTGAATTCGGGGTCTCTTGTTGCGGAACTGCATGTCGCTGACTAGCCCTCAACCTTCAACCTTCAAGAAGGGCTCCGGCCCGGACGCCCCTTTGAGCCACTGTGGACTCACAGTCCCAGACATCCGCTGGACCTTAAGCCTCAAAGAAATCCATGTTCGAGGTATTGGACCCTCTATGCGGAGTGCGACTACATGCTGCTTCTAGGCACCAGCGGTAGCTTCATGGGAGTCTTTCTTGCCTTTTTTTCCTCGGCCCGGCAGCTGAAGCGCAAGCCCGAGAGGCAGTAAGCACGAAACCGAAAAGAATAGCAACCGACCATACATCCCTGGTCCGTGATAAACCTGAGTAGAGCCCTTAGAGAGCCCTTAAGAGAGACCCTCTGCAAGGCTCTACTAGGAACAACCCGAAGCTGCAGCTCCATTCCGAAGCCTCGAAGATGGTTTCAGTATGCCCTGTACCAGGAACCATCTTAACACCTCAAGGGTTTGGGGCCTTTGGGGTTTAGGGCGCAGGCGGCTGGGGCGTCAACGGCTGCTTCCGGCCCTCCGTCCGGGACATGAACAGTCACCCGTGGAAACACAAGAGGCTCTGTTCATCCCTGTAGCTTCCTTTTGTTGGCCAGGGTTCTGTCGAATTTGCAAGGGCTGCTTTTGACGATGTTCTTGCGGGTTGTATGGTGTAGAAAGAGCGCTGCAGTGTCTTAGCCGGTCTTTTAGAGGGTGTCATTGCAGAGTTCCCAATAAGTGCCACCCTTCAGGCTGTTTGATCTTTAGGGGCTGAGGTTTATCTGAGACTGATCGACGAAGAAAATGGCAAAATTTCAGCAGGGTGCCGGGAACTCTAAATCTCAGACCCCCGCATGCCCGAGAGCATGCCGATGCAGGCATCTTCCCGCGACTTTCAAGCACGGTGAGATGATCCAGGCCAAAAGAGGGGGTTCACGGTGTAACGTGGGGACTTGAACGATTCGTAATCGTTCAGTGAGGGTTACCGAATCAACAATCTGCATGTGCAGTAGAGTTTAACTGATGCCATACCAAGAACCCGGTCGCAGCATTCACACGCCCTCTTATGCACATGTATATGTTTCTATATATATATGTATATCTATACAATACGTACTTACATACTTACATACATACATACAATACATACATACATACATACATACATGGTGCATGGAGGTTTGGAGTTTGGTTTGAGAGTCTCGGCTCGGTGCGCTTCAGTTGGGTGAGGGAGGTCCGAGACCCTGTGCCCCAAACCCTTAGACTCTAGACCTGAACCCCCAAAGCTCTAATCTCTAAGTTCATGGAGAATTCTTAGAGAAGAATGCCAGAAACACCAAAATCCTGAACCCCAAGAGCCCCTATAGACTCCTTAGGAAGATCCCCCAGAAAGTTGCTGTTCCTTGGGAGTCATCTGTTCCATTGTTATGGCAACACAGCCCCAGGGACGATTTACACAGCAGGTGCCTTGTGGGTAGTCTAGAGGACCTGAGCCCTGAACCCCAAATCCTGAACGCTAAGCCGGGCTAAGGGGCTTAGGGTTTCGAGCTTAGAGTGCAATTCGAGGCATCCTGCTGGAGCGACCGCTACGAAGCCATCAACCTGGGCGTAAAGAAGCGAGAGGCAGGGGCAGGGGGTACTATAAGGGTTTAATATAGGGCCTTATATAATAATTACACAATGCTATTTTGGGGGGCTTCCTTGTTATAATTATGGTATAATACAGGGTTCCGGTTTAGGGCTTTGGGAGGTCATGGATTGACACAGAGTTCAAAACTCCATGAGGGGCCTTGAAGGGTGTTTATTTTGCATTCATCTTGTTATGCGCATTTTGTTTGAGGGTGGGTTCAGGGTGGTTGTAGAGGACTGGCGTTCCGGAGAGGGGCTTCACAGGTAGATTCTAAGTTGTATGGATCATCGAGGCTGTTGGTATTCCTGGTTCTTTCAAGCGGCTTAAACGAGCACTATTCCTTGGCATGGCCTGAACTTACAGTTGTGTATTGAGGGTTCAAAAAAAATCTCAAGGATGCCTTAAACTTAGGTTCAGCTTAAAGGGTCCTACTATCTAGAGTTTACCTTATTTGACGCCGATATATTCCCAGCATTAGACTTTAAACCCTACAGCCTAAGCCAAAAAAAATTAAACTAAAATCATAAAGCCCTGAAGAGGTCTAAAACCCTAAACCCCGAAACCCTGAACCCCTGTCCGCCTCGCCTCGGTGATCCCCGAAAGCTGCTGATGTCATCTGCTACAGGCCATCACCTGTGTCAACGGCATCCTGGCTCAGTGTCCGGTTGTTGTCGGGGTTACTAGGGTTTCGGTTGGGATGGAGGTGTATTGGGGGTGTATGGATTGGTATAAGGGTTTGATGAGGTTACGAGGGTGTCATTCGGGTTTGGGTATCAGGGTTTGGGTAAGTGTATATTTAGGGATCCTTAGGAATGTTACTAAGCCTAGCTGTCGGTTGTATTCTCGAGATACTTGTACATAGTGAAAGCCTTAGTTGGTTTGTTTGATGGTCCATTGGTCAATGAGAGAAGGCAGACAGGCAGAGAGAGAGAGGGCGAGAGAGAGAGCCCAACAAGCACCATGCCTTCGATCATGCTGTGGATCTCTCTGGAGATTTCGGGACATGCGTCATTTAAAGAGGCTGCGCTCTTGGAAAGGCATTCTGAGGGGACTCTTTGATGGGCATGTGATCGTCCAGGCAGAGGTCGACGAGCTAGTCTCGCTCGACAGTCGTTTCCAAGAGGTATGCAGGCAATATAGGATAGGCCATCAGGATGCCTGGTTGGAAGCGCCAACCAGAGCGTTATCAACGGGTGTATAACGGCCTCTCATAGGCGTCTGAGCCACTAGAGTAGCAGTGACGTCCCCTAGAGCCCCTATAGATTTCTACGAGAACATGCTCCGAAACCTCATGGTAACTGCGCGGCAATCCCTGTGTACAACGCCCACGTAAAGAATTTCATCAAACCCATAGAACTCGAACACTGCCCTCAACGAGCCGTATTCTACTCATCAACGGCCCCCATTTTTCCCGTTGCGGAGAGCTCCAGGTGGCTGGTTCGCTTCCAACGGCCTCAACGGCTTCGAGGGCTTCGCTTGCCTTCCCTGCTTGCAGGCCTGGCACACACATAAATATATCTATATGTATATATATATATATATACATATGGATGGCCGAGCAATAGAGATTGATAGATCGATGGATATATGGCTGCAAGGATGCATGGATGGATGCATGGATGGGTGGATGGATGGCTGGCTGGGTGCGTGGGTGGCTGGGTGAGTGGATGGATGTACATGCATGCATGCATGCATGCATGCATGCATACGTGTGTGTACCTATATATGTATATATATATGTGTGTATATATGTATAGCATTGTGTAGTTTATATGGTAGCGTCCTGAGCGCGGGCCTTGGGATGTTGGCTTTGTGGTTCAGGGTTGAGGGTCTCGGGCTGTGGTGTCACCTTCATGTCCGAGTGGGGGACATGCCAGAAACAACGCCAAACCCGAGGGACAGAGCTGTGAAGAGAGGCGCCCCTCCTTTCAATCTGGGCAGGTGGGAACGGCGGGATTCGGAGATGTGCACGAGAAGAGGCAGCAGGACTGCTTGAAGCTCGCAGGGCTCTTTGGGTTTAGGGTCCCGGCATGCTCTGAGAAATCAGCAGATCCACCAAGAGCCCTTAAATCGATAAACGTATGTTCACACGACTATGATATACCCAAACACCTCGCCCCCTGAGTTCTTTTCAAGAATATCGTGTTGCCGGAATTGCCGGAGCTCTGCAACTTCCACACACTCGGGATTGTTGAAGCGGCATCAGCAGCAACCGTCCTTCACCGTCTCACCCCTCCAGCTAGGAGCCTGTAGATGAGGGATGTTGGACTCTAAACATCTTCACAACCCCCAGTGCCTCCGAAACCTAAACCCTTATAACCCCTATACCCCTAAACTTCCAATCTTTTTAGTATCCTTTATAGTAACCGTGTTTTCTAGGGCCTTTTCTGCAGGAGCTCTACTACTTCAACCGCCTGTCCATGCAACTGCACAGTGAGGCGACCTTTCCTTGGGGAGATGGGCTGAGGCTAAAGGGTTTAGGAGTTTAAGGCTAAGGGTTTGCGAGCGGGGTAGCCTCGCGTAGCTCTGGCCGAAGAGGATGGCAATGCTCGTAGGGTCGGTATGGCGGCTCTAAAGGAGGGCTCTGAGGAGAGGCCTCTACGGAGTCCCAGCACAGACCAGGCGTGCCTTTTTGATCCACTCGTGGCTTTCCAAGTTGTGGCTCCAGAGCCTGCGAGCAAGACTCAAGTGAAACTTGCAAGCCCGGGGCTTCCCCACCTCGAGCTTAAGACGTGGAACTTCTGAAAAAAACACTCTCACACGGTCACGTATCCTTATCGGCATCAGCAGTTGCAGTTTGAAACAGAGGTTGTGAGAGCATCCGCTCGTCTTCTACTATCCTCCACTGCTGTTGCATCTTGTAGAACAGCTCCAGTTCCCGCAATCCATGCTCTTTGGTCAAACTGTTGGCCAGCTGGGCTTCGGAGTGTACCCAACGAATAACAACGTTGGTTCGGCGCTGTGCCTCCTTCAATCCCAGCAGCTCGATGCTCGTTCGTTTCTCTGCCCCCTTCACCACGATCACTTCAGAAGACATCTTGTCGTAGACATTCCTGCTATCAGTGACGAGGCATCCAGGAATCTTCAGCACGGCTTCATCGGGCCGCCGAAGATCATGACAGCCATGTAGCAACTCGGACCACTGGTACCGGGCATAGTACAAATTGTCTTCTCCGTTGATCGCCGCCAAAGCCTCGGAAGCACCTGGACTTCGGCATACTCTGTCGATTTTAGAGGAATGCCATGACATAAGTGATACACCACACACTTCACCTTCAAGAAGACTTGTCGGGGCCATGCCTATGACAATTCCCTGAGTGCTGCCTCCACCCTTTCGGCTCTGTGAAGCGGCGTCCACCCACGCCACGAGACCCAGGGGGGTGTCCGGGTCAAAGGCGTGGATCACCAGCTTGTGGTCGGTTCGTGCCTTGGCATGAGCGAGCAAGATGTTTGCGCGAATGATAGTGTCAACGGTGCTGTCACTGACCTCGGAAAGAAGCAAACTAACATCTGCACTGAGGTGCGGGGAGACTTGTTGGGCGTGCCAACTCAGCCCTCCCAGNGTGTCAACGGTGCTGTCACTGACCTCGGAAAGAAGCAAACTAACATCTGCACTGAGGTGCGGGGAGACTTGTTGGGCGTGCCAACTCAGCCCTCCCAGTAACGCCCGCAGCTGCGTGCGTTCTCTTTCAGTAGTAGTTCCACTGCGGTCCTTCCGTCGTGAAGCACTGACCCCTATTTCACTAAGGTTCACAAGGTAGTTGGGCTGTGACAATTCAATTCCCCTACAGGTGCTCTCAACCAGAACCCCGCACTGGGTAAAGGTGTCTTCTTCCCAGTCGCCCCACCGGAACTGCTCACGGATAAGTTGAAGAACTTTTCTCCAGCCCTCATCATCTTCTTGACCCCCAAAGATAAAATCATCAACATGTCCGGAGATCATCCCTTTTAGCACGCCTTCGTGTCGGTAGCACCAGACACAGGAGTCTGAGGCCAACCTTTGCAGGCCGATGCTTTGAAAGAAGGTGGCTACGGTACGATAACATTCCAGGGGGGCGTCCACTAACCCATACACGGCTCGCTTGAGCCGTGTAATGCTGTTCTCTGGAATGTTCATCGCCTCACAGATTTCCTTGGTGGGTGTGCAGTAGAGGGTATCGGGATACTCTCGGCCCTGAAGGAAGGCCCCACTCACGTCACCCTTGCGAATCTTCCAACGTTTCCAGGCTGCCATCTGCAAATGCATCTGCCTTGACTGTCTCGTCATGACAGGTGCTGCTGTGCAGCGGTGTTCGTAGCAAGGGTCCATGTAGCCCAATAATACTGCTCTCGCCTTGGCTTTCCGGCTCCCGTCGTCCCTCAACTTCCAAGTCAGTATCCATCGCATACCAACTGCCTGGTCCTTGTTGGGCTGTAGATGTGCAGGAAGCGCTTCGAAGGCGTCTGCTGATAGGAAATTCTTGATTTCTATCTCTTTAGCAGCCCTGAACTCCTCCTGCTCGGAGGGGGTGAGGCGGCGTTCTGAGACCTCAACGGCCTTCCTGCGTAGCTGCCCCACAAAGTAGCCCTGGAAGTTGTCTGCCATGCGGATCATGCCCCGATGGCTGGTTGGGAGGTCCACCTCGACTTCGACGGCCGAGGCTTGATCAGCCCAATAGCTGCTCTCCTTGCCGGGCCAGGCCTTGTCTGGGATCGACTGCCACCAACACTCTCCACGTTCCGCTGGCTCAGTGAAGCTGGCTTCCAGTCGAGGTCTCTGCACTCGCGAAGAAGAAGAGGCCTCCTCTACATCTTGCATATGCTGATCCCACTCATCCCCGAGCTCCGGCTCTCCTGGAGGTGCTCGTTTCTGGCGTAGCCGATGTCTGGTGGGTTGCACCTCCTCGGTGGCCTCCTGTGCCCGTCTCCACTCGTTCATGTCGGGAAGGTCGCCCGACAGGTCCTGGAACTGGTTGCCCCCGATGGAGGCAGCCACCTTGGTGAAGGTCCAAGGTGTGGCCTGGCCCTGCTGACTGGCCAGTCCTTCGAGAATCTCCTCTCGTTCGGTGGCCCGTCTCAGCTGTTCCGGCGCGCATTTGATCAGGGAGCGCCCCCTGACCAACCAGACTGCGCCGCCTGGGGACAGCTCGCCGTCCTTTGACTGCCTCGTCTCCGTGGCTAAGATCCTTGCGGGACCCAAAAACCGTCCCTGTTTCGTCCCCGGCTGCCGCCGGCCCTGCCCTGATTCTTGTGACCGCCAGAAGAAAACCAATTCTCCAGGTACGTAGTTGTAGCAGGGCCGATGTCGGGAATTCTTGGCTCGGGTGAGCCGCTGTCTGGCGAGCCACTCGGCGTGGGCCTTCTCTGCTTCAGCGCGCCTCAGGCTGGCGCGCTCGAACTCTCCCGTAGGATGCTCTATCAAGAGTCCCGGAGGTAGTCCACTGCCTGCTTCAAGGAACCGGTCTGTTTCGTCGGCTCCTCGTCCAATCACGTGCTGAGCTGGGGAGAACCCTCTCACCATGTCACGGTGGTTGAATACTGTGATGGCCTCTGCCAACGCACCGTCACTAGAAATATCTGGATCATACTGGCACAGTCGGGTCATCAGTTCCTTGACTCCCTGTATGGCCTGCTCACATGTGCCATTCTTCCAGTGGGCTTCCCCCGGAATAATGTCCAGATATACCCCGTGTTTGTCGCAGTAAGTATGCAGGAAGGCTTGTGAACGGAACGAGCCTGCGGGGTCCACACGGAGTGCGCGTGGGTGCCCAAAGTACTGGCCCCAACCTTCTTGCAGATACTGGATGCAGGCATTGGCCGTAGGCTGCTGTTTGGAACCTCGCGTAAGCACTCTAGCTACTCGGTATCTCGAGCCTTCATCTATGACCAACATGAACTGCACAGCTTCCTTGCTATGAGGATGTTCCCAATGCCCAATGTCAGCACTAATGGTGTTGAACTTAGGAGGGAGAGGTTCCAACGTAGCTTGGGCTCTCGGGGGAGGCTTGCTTCGTTCTTGGCACACTGGGCACTTGAACTCTCTAGCCAGTTCGATAACCCGGGCTGGCGCCCTTCTTCGCTGAAGTGCTTCGACGAGGTGGGAGATACTGCCATGACCCGAGGCGCAATGCAGTAAGTACAGCTGTTTTCGAATCTTCTCATCCTGAAATCTTTGTGACGTTGGGCTAGGTCCGCTAGTTTTGGCAATGGCTTCAACAGCTTGGGCCTGCTCGCGTTCTTCAGCTGGTTGTTTGGGAGACCTTTGGGTGCTCTTTCTACACGGCAGCTGAAAACCTAACCCGCGCAACCTTCGAAGTTCCGAATCCGAACAGTGTTCCAATCCCCGTGTCACATAAGCGGTAATGACCCATCGACAGCCCTGCCAGCCGCATGTACCATGCCACTTCTTGGGATGAAACAAGTAAGGCTTGTGATGCACATCTACCTTCTTTCCGGAAACCTGGTCCCCTCCTACCTCCCGAATTTCCAAAGTCCCGTCATCAGAGTCCCTTGAACTTTCAACCCACAACTCTCCCCCCGTATACTTTCCCAAGCCCACGCTACAGTTAGGATGGGTATCGAGGTTGTTAAGGTCCTTGTGAAGAGGAGCCGCAGCGTTGTTGTTCAGGGTGAAAGCCGACCATTGGTAGTCTCTGGGAAAATGCTGGGCTATGAACCGGTTGATCATTTTAACAAAAGCAGGATTGTCCATAGTGCGACGGGTCATACCGTAGTGATTACCGAAGGCATATGAGCCGTAGGTGTGGTACGTTCCCTGGGTCCGGTCCATCATGGTACGGTCGGAGGTCCTGCCTTGTTGAGGGTGAGCCTCTAGATACGCTTCGAGGTCCTTGTAGCTAATGGAGGCCTGGAGGCTCATGGCTTGGGCTTCTGCTTCAGATGGTTCACTACCGGATGTTGTGGATTGAGCAAGAAACGCTGTGTTCGGAAGTCCGTCTCCGAGATCCTGGGTGCTTGGCTGAGGGGTTCCGATGCCTGGAGCTTCTTGGCTTTCGTAATAGGGGATGGCGTCCTTACCTAAGAGGCAGTTACCACACTGGAGCATGTGCTTTTGGAGGTATGCATCGCCACAAGCACAAATCTCTCCCTTTCCAAAGCCCTCCGGAAGGACACTCTCACCCCTACACTCCTTCACAACTCCAAGGAAACTAAACTCTTCCTGCAACGCCTGCTAGACAAGTCTACCAAACTCCGGGGTATGCTGAATGGAACCCTTCCCTGAAGCCCCGTTGCCCTTTTCATGAACATAGGAAGTAGGACATCTACAAGGTTTGCGCATACTTAAAGCGAGTCGTTGGTGTGTGGTCACCAAGCGCCATCCCTTCATCAACAGCTTCCCTTGGGGTCCCTGGAGTCCCACGCTGCATCCCTTGACATTAGCCACGTACAGATCCCATTCGTGTTGAAGCTCCTGGAACACGGGAAGTCTCCAGGCTTCGCTGTTCTCGCTCATCTCAAGTGTACAATGGACGCCTAGATGAATGCAGACCCTCATGATCTCTCGAGCAGCATGATACATGGCCATAGCTTCCTCCCTCTTTTCCTTGAGTTCTTGCACCTGTTGGCTGTTTCGTTGGTTCGCACGTTGCATGGGTGAGTACGCGGACCCTGAAACCGTAACCCACACATGCCTGGGATTAAGACCCCTGATTTGCTCCACAGCGAGTTGAAGTCCGTGGGAGGTTCTCATGTCACTCAGGGCGCTTCCGTGCCATACGCAGCACCTGGATGCGGCTTCTGGGTCACTAGTCTTCTCTTGGAACACTCGTGTCAGCATGCTGTTGGGCGGACAGCCTATCTCAAGCAAAGCAGGTCGCTCCTTACCCATCAACTCATGGAACGCTTTAGGGAGTACACGGTTTGATTTGTGTTCTAAGGCTCCGGCTGCAGCTTCCGAAAGATGGATAGAGGTAGCTGACATAGCTTCCTCTGTGGTTCCCGAAGGTGCCCTCGACGATGCGTCCCTGCCGGCAGGGCTCATAGCCTCGTCGATCCAGGATCTCACTCCTTGTTCGCGGTGATCTNGCGTCCCTGCCGGCAGGGCTCATAGCCTCGTCGATCCAGGATCTCACTCCTTGTTCGCGGTGATCTTCCGCGGGCGCTCGGCTCTCATCTGGGAGACTTCCTCCTGGAGGTCCTTGAGGCTGCTGGCCATCTGGATCATCAGCTCGTCCCTCGGGTCGAGCTCGCGACTGCTTGAAGACATAGCCGTGGACGGCTGCGCGATTGGAGGAGTCGAGTAAGCTTTGCCCGCTCGACTCTTCGGGCGGGGGACCGAGACCGGACCCTTTCCGGAAGTCATCATCTCCTCCTCGGTCTTGACAATCCACCTGCTGAACCTCTTCAATCGTTGGCAGGCATCTCCCTCGCTGGCAGTTGCAACTACCCACTTGCAGTAGTCGCGGTCCCGCTCGTAGGTCTCGATCATGGTGAGCTGGCTGTGCTTCCCGAAGCCCACAAAGTCGTTGGGATGTGGCTCGCAACTGTCTAGGGCAGCCACCGTCGCCTTGCGTTGCATCACGGCGATGGTGTCGCAATCGCTCACCTGGATTTGAAGTTCGTCCTCCAACAGAGTGCGGAGGTGGCTCTTCTTCCGAGAGGCTTTGGTGATCTTGGACATGAGAATCTCCAAGGGTGTCTTTCCCGGGGTCGCCACGGCCAGCGTTGGGTTGGCCTCCGCCAGCTCGCGGATGCGCTGCTGGAGTTCCAGCTTGCCCCAGCTCTCGGGAGCCGTCTCTCCCAAAGAGCGAAGATGAAGAGTCAACTCGCCCTTGTTGAGACGATCCATGTTCCGGGGGTGCTGTTGAGGGGCCCAACGTACGCGGTAGCTGAGCTGGTTCTGAGCCAGGAGAACTGCAGACAAGATCACTATGTGGTTGCTCAACATGTTGTGCAGCAGCCCGTGGGCTGGACGTGGATCGCGGGCTCACAGAGGTGCTATCCCATGTCTCTGCTGCAACGACTGATACTGAGAAGGATTGATCACTAGTCTCCGCTTCACTCCCTAAAACAACCCTTTCAGAAGTTCCACTGCTCTCTACGTTCCTAGAATGATAACACTCGACCTCCCCTTTTCCCCTAGGAGCGGAATCGGGGAGGAGCTGTCCCTATGGTGAGATGTAGCTCTTCAAATCAGGCACCGGCATGCGTGCGCGGTGAGCATCCTGAAAAAGATCTCGTGTCAGAGACAACAGTTGATGCCCGGCGGAACTCCTTTGAAGAGGGATGATGCGGGTGTTGTCCAGGGCCGAGAGCAGCATAAGATCATTGCGGAAGTCAACCACAGCCCCAAGGCTGCGCAAAGCGTCCACGCTAAGGAGGATGGGGCCCTCGCCGCAGTCCAAAGTGTGTACCTGGACCTGTCCATCTTGGCCGCCCGCCGTGACTCCGATCTTGCAGGTACTCAAACACTGGTTCTCTGAGGAGTTTCCAAACCCGAACACGGGCCTGTTCTGAGGGTCCAGGTCGCGTAGCCGGCTTGAGCCATGTTGCTGGAGGTTGCGCCTCAGCAGTGCTTCGACCGCTGCGACACTGCCCAGTGTTCGAGTGGCCCCGCCGTCCACCACAGCCATGCCTGCCTCTATGGCCTCCGCGGTAGTAGGGGTCGAAGAGGTGGTAGACATGGCCATCTCGTTGTCGATGTTGCTCTCAGCAAAGCAAACGAAGGGGGCCTGCTGGACTGTCCCAGCAGATGAGCTGCCTCCTTCCGCAGTGGCGGCCACTTGGCGATCCGGGCAGTTGGCTGCCCTGTGCCCGATGCGACCGCATCGGAGGCACTCCATCTTGCTGTCGTCAGGTGGTGGCCGCGTAGAACTGCTCGAGCTGCTCTTCCCCGGCTGGCTGCCGCCTCAGTAGTACTGTCGGTTCAGCTTCACTGTGTGCTGTCTCATCCTGGCATCCTTCAAGGTACGCTTAGCATTCTGGAACGCGGCATAGGCCTGGTCCTCGTCCGCCGTGAGCTGGGCCATCAGAGCCGCACCTTCCTCAGTAAGGTCGCCCTCGGGGTGGTCGCCGAACATGCCCATGAGCTCCGGTTCCTCGAGGTCCATGTCGTCCTCCGCGATGCCCATGAAGGCGTGTGGCCGCCGGTGGTTGTCCTTCCGCCGGAGGTCGCCTTCGGGGAACTGGTTCCTGAGCTCCTGCGCCACGCGACCCGGCGTGAAGTCCCCATTGATCGCCGTCAGGATGAGGTTCCTCTCGTTACTGTCCAGGGCGGCATCCATGAGGAGATACCATCCTTGGATGAAGGATGGCAGAACCTGCTCGTCCTCGATGGTGTCGATGGTGTCCCACGCGGAAGTCAAGGTGGTAGCCCCCGACCAGGTCGTTGTTGACCACGTGGGACCGCCCCAATGCCACTCCGAACTCCAGCTGTCCCAGTGAGGGCGGCCCCATCTCCAGGAGTCCCAGTCACTGCCCCAGGAATCCCATCCACTGCCCCATGAGGATCGCCGGGCTTGCGCATCCGTGCTCCTCGGATGCGGTGCGTCACCGGCCGGCTCCTCGATCTGATCGTCCTCCTCATCGTCCTGGTAGTCGTCGGTGTCGGTCTGTTGCCTGCTCCACCCACCGGAACCCCAGTGACTCGACAGGTCACTGGTCCGCCGGCCTAGGTTGGGCAGCGGTGCAGTTGTCTTCTTGCGCTGGTAGTAAGGCTGCACCCGCTTCAGAGCCTGGCTCACTCGGAGGAAGGCTTCGCTCTTCCGAGTGATGTAGTCGTTCATGGATTCACCTTGGCGTCGACGAGTCCCCTTGAAGTAGCGGCTCAGAAGATCCGTCACCTCGTTGACTCGTGGNAGGAAGGCTTCGCTCTTCCGAGTGATGTAGTCGTTCATGGATTCACCTTGGCGTCGACGAGTCCCCTTGAAGTAGCGGCTCAGAAGATCCGTCACCTCGTTGACTCGTGGTTTTCCCAAAGCCTTGCGGAGGTAGTCCAGCAAAATGCGTACTCCGCCGACATGCGCCACTTCACTGGCAGGTTTCCCTGCCACCAAACGCTTAGCCGCCCCGGAGAGCTCCGCCATCAACCGTGGCGCTGCTGTGTAGCGCTTGCTGTAGACCATGCCTTGTTCCCACAAGAGCGCGGCCTCCTCGTACGCGGTGTATGAGGAAGCCTCGCCATTCCACGACGGCACCCCGTCCTTGGACCGGGTGGCGTTCCCATCTTTCTCACCATCCCCGCTCATCTCTCTCAGCCCCCAGCCGAGCCGGTTGTAGGTCCCTGGATCTCTTAGGAGTCCCTTTTTCGCAAGGGCTCCGCTACCATGCGAGCGGGGTAGCCTCGCGTAGCTCTGGCCGAAGAGGATGGCAATGCTCGTAGGGTCGGTATGGCGGCTCTAAAGGAGGGCTCTGAGGAGAGGCCTCTACGGAGTCCCAGCACAGACCAGGCGTGCCTTTTTGATCCACTCGTGGCTTTCCAAGTTGTGGCTCCAGAGCCTGCGAGCAAGACTCAAGTGAAACTTGCAGGGTTTAAGGGTTAGGGCTTAGAGTTTAGGATTTAGGGTTTGGATTTTATGGTTCAGGGAAGCTAAGGGCATAGGAGTTTATAGCAGATGTGCAGGAAGGCAGGTAGGCAGGCAGGTAGATAAGGTAGGCAGGTGCGAGCGCATGCAGTTACACAGTCATGCTTCGTATATGTTAATCATGAACGCGAAGCTGCGCGGATACCGCAGCTTTCGGGGATCAAGGCATGCAAAGGCCCCTCTCGATAGGAGCTGCCTCGGGAGTTAGCTCTAGCTTGATATTCGCCATTGNATGTTAATCATGAACGCGAAGCTGCGCGGATACCGCAGCTTTCGGGGATCAAGGCATGCAAAGGCCCCTCTCGATAGGAGCTGCCTCGGGAGTTAGCTCTAGCTTGATATTCGCCATTGGCCGAGCGCTGCTGGAACCGGCTCCTCCGGCGTTCGACGGCTGCTTGCCTCCCCTCGCTCCGTTAGTGGCTGAGGGTTTGCTTGAGCAGATCCACTTACCATCGCTACTGATTGGGGTGTGTGTGGGAATCCTAGCTGGCCCGGTGATCGACCTTCTCTGGCTGGTTCGGCGGCGGTGGAGAAGGTTCGTGGTTG